>JBBPQC010000531.1:0-17747 GCA_038092295.1 Leccinum arenicola
ACTGGGTCTTCTATTTCGCGGTGGATGCCTGCAAACTGATGAGCCAAAAGTACATGCTCATCCTGCCGAATTCTATCGGGGACATTGCGCTCAAGAGCCAACCCAAGGCTGCAGCACTGTGGAAATATCCTGCGTCCGTAGTGATTTTCTTCTTCGGTTCCTTCACCGGTCAACTGATATTCATGTTGCACAGTTTGTCCTCGGGATTCACATTCCCTCTCAAGTGGTGGCGGATTCCCGCCAACGCCTATCTCCGGATCCGACTCGTGGTAGGGTTCATGACTGCGAAGAACTTCAAACAAGTACAATCCTACCGCAAAACACTCGGTCTCAAATCAATGTATGACGAGGTTCCCTATCGCGGAGTGACATACATCTGCCCCTCACTCACCGAAATCGACTGGCCTTATGCTACCATCCCAGAAGAGATGCTTCTCTGTGGACCAATTGTCATGCCCTTTGACCCTGTGGAGGAGAGCGATCCAAAATTAACAAAGTGGCTGGACAACGGACCCACGGTGATGATTAACTTGGGCTCACACGTCATTTCGGACGAGAAGATCGGCAGGGAAGTGGCTGGTGCAATCCGGATATTACTAGATCACCACGACCGAAAATTGTCCAGCAATATTCAGGTGCTCTGGAAGGCGAAGGCAAATGGTGAGGTTCAACGTGCGATTGAGGAGATTCTTGGGAAGGAGATCGAAGCAGAGAGAGTGAAGGTGTTGGCTTGGCTGGACGCAGAACCAGTCTCGATACTGCAGCATCCAAACCTAGTGTGCACGGTTCACCATGGAGGAGCGAATTCGTTCTACGAGGGTATCTGGTGAGACTAATTGTTGATGTTCTTTGTGGCGCTGTCGAACTCGGTGTCTTGAACAGGTCCGGCAAACCACACATCATTATTTCTGTGTGGTATGACACATACGAATATGCCAACCGGGTCGAGTTCCTGAACGTCGGTGTATTTGGGAACAAATCCTGCGCGCCGGGCGTTCGGGCAAAGGAATTTGGACATGCATTGGTGAGCGTGACAGGGGATACTGAGGGAGCGGCGAAGATGAGAGCAGCAGCGGAACGCGTGAAGGATATTTGTAGAGCGAAAGGGAACGGACGGCAACTTGCGGCGATGGCTGTCTTGAAGGAGGCTGGTATGACTGTGTAAGGAACTGAGTCTTGGGGCCCGGGGATCCAGGGAAATAACATGGGGAATACTTGGCCCACTACTTAGGATCCGGAAAACTTGGGTGTCGATAATATTAGATCATATAGTAGCTGCAAATATTCAATTGAAGGAAACGAATGTGTCCCCATCGTATTACAAGTCTGAGCGAACACATGAACCGCTTCCATTTTCTCTGCAGAAGAAAATGAAGCAGGCAAGGCATACTTCAGACCGCTCACCACATTGAACTCGGGCTGCACTACCATGCCTCATCATCCCAACTCGATTGAATCACGTAAACAGTTTGTTGACGGATGTGTTCCCTTCCTGGTGCTTCTTCAGCACCTTGGCAATCGCAAACTCGAAATCCTCCTGCGTCACATGCTGCCGTCGCTCCCGCAAAGCGTACATTCCTGTTACTTGTTAGACGAAAGAATTTCGAATGCTAGGGTAGTAGCCTGACTCACCCGCTTCGGTGCAAATACCACGAACTTCTGCCCCAGAACATTGGCCCATCTTTTCTGCCAGCACTTTGAGATCAATGCCCCGTTGAAGCGACATCTAAACTCGCCAGTCAGCAACACACCATCGCATCACACACCAGGAGAGTCCTTTACCTTGCGCGAGTGAATCCGAAGAATGCTCACGCGTGCCTCGGGTCCTGGAGGCGGAAACTCGATCTTACGGTCGATTCGACCCGGTCGCAACAACGCCGAGTCGAGAATGTCTGTGCAAATATATCAGACGGTATGTTCAGCGATCGCACGGGCGGGACTCACCTATCCGATTCGTCGCCATGATCACCTTTATGTTCTTCGTTGCCTCGAACCCGTCCAGCTGGTTCAGTAGCTCGAGCATCGTTCGCTGAACCTCCGAATCACCACCACCCGACCCGCTCTCCCCTCTCGAACTGCCGATCGAGTCGATCTCATCCATGAAAATAATGCTTGGAGCGTGCTCCCTCGCCATCACAAATAGCTCACGGACCATCCGACTGCCCTCCCCGATATACTTTTGCACCAGCTCGGACCCCGAAACACGAATGAACTTGCAGTCCGTGTGATGAGCGACGGCGCGCGCGAGCAGCGTCTTTCCAGTCCCAGGGGGTCCGTACAGAAGCACTCCCTTGGGCTGTGCGATCCCAAGCGCCTCAAAGAGCTCGGGGTGCTTGACCGGGAGCTCGATGACTTCCTTGATCTCTTTGATCTGCTTGTCAAGCCCGCCGACCATCTCGTACGTGCTGTCGGGCACTTTTTCGAGAAGCATGAGCGAAACTAGGGGGTCGACCTTGTTGGGCAGTATCTTGTGTATGGTATAACTGTCCGAACGGAGGGCCACGCGTTGCGAGGACGTGAGGGTTGAGACGTCGATTTCCGCGTCAAAATCAACGACTGGTAGATCGAGAGTGGGTATGAACAAGTTAGAGACGATCGGGAATGGGGGGGCACGCACTGTACTTTCCCTCGGGCTGGACCTTGACCAATACCTTCTTCTTTCCCATCACTTTAACAACTTCGCCGACGTAACTGGCCGGCTCATGCAGGAGCTGCAGCTCTTCTCGAAGCAACCTCACTACGATATCGATGTTCTGTCACCGTTGCTTACTGATTGGATAACGCGCACGCACCTCGAGCATTGAGCGCGTTCCGCTGGGCTTCCAGACGGCGTAAGTTCTGAGTCTTTTTGTTGACGAGAAGTTCGGCTGACTCTATCTTGGCTTGGTAGTATGATTGTACTCCGGGCCGTGTGGGGACGGGGACGGGGACGGGCATCGTTGTTGAATGTTGGCGAACGACTCGGAATCGGTGACGCAAGCCTGAGTGCAAGGGATATTGATTTCCCACGGTCGACCTTGCTCCTTGTTCCGGTAAACTCATTTCGGACAAGGTTGGCCTACATCATTGCACATCGCAGTACTCAGTCAGTACTAGTGAAAAAGTCACGATCGCCGAGACTCTGTTCACGACCAACTTCTTACCTCGTATTTCGTGCTTGCAGTCAACCCGCCTCCTACTCACCTGGTTTGTAGTAGTCGTAGATAAGTATAAATCGATAATCTACTTTGAGTAAGCACTAGCTTTTTTCTCCTTCCTTTTCTTGCTCTTCCTTCTCGTTCTCGCGCACTGACTTACTAGTCTTCCGGTCCATCCCTACTACAAGTGTAGCTGGATTACGCCCATGATCTGCCATCATTCGCGTGCTAGCTAGCCTATGGTGACAACACCCGTACTAGATTCGAATTCGCTGTGTCGGACGCAGACACGCCCTACGGTAAGTGCAATCATCGGCTTGATAGCGAAACAGACAATTTTACTGCTTCTCTACCGGCGCGCGTTCCACATGAGTCTCGTGGAATGCGAAACTCACTCCAGGAAGAGAAGTACTAATGAATAGTATCGTTCGGGGCTTGTTTGGACTGGCCGGATCCATAGTAGTTTCGCATGAGCGTGACGCAAGGAAAGCTCGGCACCCTTCTGAGACGAAAAGAATAGACTCGGTCTGATTACATACATTAGACGGAGGAAGCATATTTATCATGATCAGCGTCGTCAATTACTGTGAAGAGGAGATCGAAAAAGAAAGGAAGCAAAGAAGACGAATGACCAGTTGTACAAACGCCCTTCGCATATGTTCCAGAGATTCTGCAGACGTATGAAGAGATATTAATACAGTAAAACATACACATGACGAGGAGTAGGATATCAGAGAGGATGTTGAAGTATAACCTGTTTCATAAAAGAGACGATGCCCGCGGGTATTCTAGAAAAGAATTTCCCTATGGAGTCATTAGCGCGGGCGGTCTCTGTAACAAATGATGTTGTCTGACGAGCTGCGCACGCTCGCCAGCCAGCTTGTTGATCGAATTCAAGAGGTCTCCGCGTCGTAGTGGTTCTGCGTGCAGGTACGAATGGGTCGAAAAGGTGTCAATGAAGAGTGAAACGAGACACATACTAGTGATGTGATCGTCCATGCCTGCCTGCAAGCATCGTTCACGGTCACCGATCACTGATAAGAGGCGTTAAATTTAGATCGGCAAACACGTAAAGAGACGCACTGGCATGCGCAGTAAGCGCGATGATTGGCGTTCGCAAGAGCCCCTTGTGCATTTCATAGGCTCGAATGAGTTCAGTGGCTTCCATTCCTCCCATGAACGGCATGGACACGTCCATCTGATACGTAACGATGAGCACTCACAGATCGTGGACGCAGTAAAGGTTGACTCACAAGAATGATATCAAACGGTCTGCCTTGCTGGATCCTCGTCTTGAACGCATCCACAGCCAAACTGCCGTTCTCGGCAATCTCTACCGAGTGGCCGTACTTCTCCAGGATTTTCACAGCCAGTTTCTGGTTAACCATGTTGTCTTCGGCAAGAAGAATGTCGAAGACGATGTCATTCGGTGCCGCGACCGGCGATACAGTGTTCGACTCCAGGGCTGAAATCAAGGCGGACGCAAGATCTTGCGCCGTTACGGGGGTAGTCACTTGAGAGCTGATGCTGTTGTCTAAGCACCACTTGACTGAAAGAATCGTATTGGTCAACACAACTCGCAATGTTTCGAGGGGGAACTACACCCACGATTGAGTCTGGGCATAGAAGGTGCCAATAACACGATCGGTATGTACCGCAGGTGCTCGTATTCTCTTGTACTCTCCGTCTGTGCGACACGAGGTCAAGAAGGCATGTACAAGGAGGGAAATCGGCACAGCATACCATCGTGAGGGAATCTACGACAATGGTATCAAAGTGGGGACAACGTTCCTTATCCGCGATTTCGCAGACATCGTTAATGTGATACGCCTTGAGACCGAGTTCTTGGATTCTTTGGACGACCCCAGTAGTATCATAAAGCGTATCGACAAACATGATCGCACGCCTTTGGAACGGTTGCATCTTCTGCAGTGTATGCTCCATGGGGCTTTGGCTAATTTGGGACGTGATAGTGAAGAAGAATTTGCTGCCCTTGGCTACCTCGCTCTCAACCCACATGTTGCCTTGCATGAGGTTGACCAAGCGTTTCGAAATTGAAAGACCTAGACCTGTGCCACCGTATTCCTGTGGAACATAAAACGGTAATTAAACTCGCATCGGAAGCGAGGAAAGAATACCAATACATACGCGTGTTGTAGATCCATCTGCCTGACAGAAGGTATCAAATATGAGGTTCAGCTTGTCTTTGGCAATGCCGATACCTGTGTCCGTGACACAGAATTCCAGGGTGACACTTTGGTCATCCAGCGCCAGAAGCCGCGTGCTGAGGGCGACGTGCCCTTTCCGCGTGACTTTCGAGGGTGTGAACTTGATAGCATTGCCAACGAGGTTCGTGATGACTTGACGTAACCGGAGGGAATCGCCGATTAACTGATCTGGAATGTCCGGGTCCACATCATATGTGAGGTCTAGATTGTTCTGCGAAGCACGGACGACCAGAGTCTTTAGAATTCCGAAGACTGTCTGCCGAAGGGAATAGGACACAGCTTCCATTGTCATACGTCCAGCCTCAACTGTAACGCCATGTGAGTTCGAAACCCCGACCAGCCGTGAGGGACTTACTCTTGGAGATATCCAATATATCGTCAATGATCAGTAATAGCGAGCGGGCCAATGAGTGGACTAATAGTAAACTCTCCCTCTGTGATCTGTTCAGATCCGAATCGAGGGTCAGCTCTGTCATGCCAATGATGCCGTTCATCGGGGTTCTTTGTTCGTGTCAGTAATCCGCAGACGTTACATGATCAACACCACGGTTCATACCTGATTTCATGGGACATGTTAGCCAAGAACTCCGACTTGGATCTGTTTGCCAGCTCAGCAGCCTCCCTTGCAGCGGTGTTCTTCTGAATAGAGTCGCGCAAATTAAACACCATCTGGTTGATCTGTGTCTTCAACGAATCCATCTCTCCGCTCGCCTCGACTGTGATAAACCGCGTGAAGTCGCCGTCCATAGCTGCCGCAGAAATCTGGGCGAACCCACGCACTTGCGTGGTCAAGTTTCCAGCCATGGTGTTGACAGACATACTACATCACAATGAAACGATCAAGGGACACGAAACAGATCAAAAGAAGACCGTTCACGCACGTAATTTCTTGCCAAATACCCTGGACATTACCCACTTCGGCTTGCACGCCCAGTTTACCTTCCGTACCGACCTCAAAGGCGACCTTCTTGACTTCCTTCGCGAAGATGGCTAATTGGGCAATCATGTCGTTGATGGTGTTCACCAAACTCAACATCTCTCCGGAAACCGAGACACCAGTGATTTGTTGTGTCAAGTCGCCACGAGCGACAGCAGTCTGACGAGGATGTTAGCTTGCAAGTATATAAAGTACAGGGAAACCTACTGTAGCGACGGCAATGGTTCGGACTTGCAGGGTCAACTGAGAAAGACTCCGTTGTGAGCGCAGATCTACTTGAGAACCTTGGCAGACTCACATTGGCAGCCATGACGTTGACATTGTCCGTGAGATCCTACAGGCAGAGTCTTCAGTAAGCAGCTCGTTCGACCACCCACAGGATCAAGCCCACCTTCCAGGTACCGCCAACGTTGGTCACTCGCGCTTGTCCACCCAATTTACCTTCCGTTCCGACTTCTCTTGCGACACGAGTGACTTCATCAGCGAACAAACTCAAACTCTCCGTCATGCCATTCACGGTTTCCTTCAGCTCTTTGATCTCTCCGCGTACATCGACCTCGATCTTCCTCGTCAAGTCGCCAGCTGCGACAGCCTTGGTGACTTCAGCGATAGATCGCACTTGATTGGTCAAATTCATGGCCATCAAGTTGACGTTGTCCGTCAAGACCTATCCGGTATAAGACTGTGGTTCCGTAAGGGACGAGAACGACGAACCTTCCACATTCCCTGAACGTCAGGCACATACGCCTGCCCTCCCAAAATACCCTCCGTTCCGACTTCGAGGGACACACGAGTGACTTCATTCGCGAGCGTCGATAATTGGGCAACCATGGAGTTGACGGTCATCTTCAAGTCCAGCATCTCTCCTTGGACATCGACGTTGACGACCTTGCTCAGATCACCCAACGCTACTGCCTTGGTAACCTCCGAGATGGACCTCACTTGATCGGTCAAATTGCTAGCCATTTTCTGCAAAGAAGGGTCATCAGGGAAAATGGAACGATCGGGAAAAGAGGAAAACTCACATTGACATTGCGTGTTAAGTCTGCCCAAGTTCCCTGTACACCCTCAACGCGAGCCTGACCACCCAAGATACCCTGGGTTCCGACTTCCAACGCGACACGAGTGACTTCGGATGCGAACGCGCTCAACTGGTCCACCATAGAATTGACAGTACTCTTCAACGTCGACATTTCTCCCTCTACTTGGATCTCTATCTTCTGAGTCAAGTCACCCTTGGCGACGGCAGTTGTGACCTTGGCGATAGACCGCACTTGATCCGTCAAACTCGAACACATCCGATTCACCTACAGCAAGATAAGCGTCGAACAGTACAACGATGCCTCGGGAACGTACATTCCGAACCAATTCGAACCAGACACCTTCGACATCAGGTACGTGAGCTTGTCCACCTAACTTTCCTTGAGATCCGACTTCCAGAGTGACACGAGTGACCTCGGCGGCGAGGGCCCGGAGACGTATGACCATTCCATTGACAGTGTTCTTCAAATCCAAAATTTCCCCACGAGCATCGACGTCAATCTGTTTCGACAAATCTCCCAGCGCGACAGCTTTCGTGACCTTGGCGATACTCCGGACTTGATTCGTCAAATTGGCAGCTAACTTGTTTACGACACCCGTGAGTTCGCGCCATGTGCCTTCGACGTCCAGAACAAGAGCCTGACCACCCAATTTACTAATTGAAAAAAAGGGGGTTGTGATCGAAAGCGGAACAAAAAAACGGCATCTCGGCTAGGACTTACCCTTCCGTACCGACTTCCTGGCTGACACGAGTGACTTCCTTGGCAAATTGACCTAATTTATCGACCTATCCGCAAAAGTCAGGATTGATTACCCATCCGGATAGTGCGGTGGATATACCATGGTATTGATGACGTCCTTGAGCTGAACCATGACCACACCTTGCACGGGGACGGTGATCTTCTGTGACAAGTCACCACGAGCGACAGCGTTGCAAACACGTGCGACATCCTGCACTTGCGCTTTGAGAAGACGGAGCTCCTCGACGGCGCTCATGCCGCTCTCGAAAGCAGCGGCGGCGAGAGGACCGGGAGGGATGACGAGGGGAGAGCCAGAGGGAGATGCGTCAAAACTGCTAGTAATACGACTCATCGTCATCGTGTCCGTGATCATCTTTCCGCAAGTGGGGCATGCCATGTGCTCGATATGAGAAGTCGGGGGGGCCGAGGTAGACGACGAGTTTGAGACCGAGCGCTGGAGCTTTAAGGGATCGAAATTGTTGGGAATGTTATCGAGCGACAATGTCATATTCTGGACGCGAGAGTTGATCGGTCTAGGAGACAGAGCACGATCAACATCAGCGTCGCCCACCGTTGCGTCCTCTTCCAACATCTCGACATCCGCCGGACCATCGGCCCTGTTGAGGGTAGTATCGGACCTGGCTGGAAAGAAGCTGCCCCGGGCAGGGTTTGCCTGCTTGGTGATCGTAGTGCTGGGCTGCGAGAGGAGAAAAGGATTATTCTGATTATTCTGAGAAGAGGAAGGGAGTGTCGCCTACATTGCGTCTCTTCTTGGTCTCTGGTCCGTTTGCTTGCCAGGTTTCGGAAGCTGTTATGGAGGCGAGGGCCTCCTCTGCGGTGTACATTCTGCGTGCTACGGCAGAGAGTGAGCGAAGGATGGAGTCCGTCTGCCAGTCGCCTGGACCGTCGTATCGGGGCGGTGGGGTAGACATGGGACATAGCTCGTAAGTGGAGAGTAGGGCAATGAGATGAGAGAGAAATGGGTCATTGAGACCGCGAGTATAGTCGCTTATCGAGCTCATCGTCGAGACCGTAAGGACGTTGGAAAGGAGAGCAGTGGAGATGTACTATACAACCACAGGAAGACAATTGTATGTACTTGTAGTAATAATCTCCGACTCCCCGTTTCGTACATCACTGGCACACGTTCATTACTAAACATCATTATCTCAGAGATATAACGGCAAAGCAGGATTCAGTGCGGTCCACTCGATACCCTCGATGAGATCCTTCTCCTCGATCAGAAAATCCTGCAGCATCCCTCTGTCAGCTCAGATCACACCCAGAGACCAAGAGGCACTCACCAATGGACACTCGACCAGGGTACCCTTGACCTGGCTCAGGCGTTCCTTGACCCGTTGCAAGGGAACGCCCGGTGCCACATGCGCCGGCTTCACCTTTGGCACGTAATTCTACCCCCGACCGTGGGTCACTTGATCATCATGATGCCCCGCTAATTAGTCACGCACCTCATACGCGGACCACGAATGAACGAGGTTCGTCGGCACAGGTCTGAACAACTCGGTGAATACCTCCCTGTTCCTGCGTGCCGTGTTGTACAGTAGGTCCAGCGTCGTGTCCGCAAGTGGGTCGGCAACCGCAGCATCTTCAGGCAGGAATGTCTCGTCCTGATTGGGCGTTGGAGCTGGCCGCATGAACGAATTCGCTCGGTTAGTCGGGTATTGAGGCTCGATAAGACCCAGGTGTTCTGCGATCGACATGATTGAGTTCGCACGTTACGTAGTAAACGAGCACTTGGCTCACCTCTATATAATTTCCGTCTCAACGTAGCCGCAAATCGTGCCGCCATGTGGGGATGCCCGTCCATCGTCGAGTGGATCATGTCGTCGTCTTCTACCACCAGCGCAATTTCAGAGTCACCATCGCCCTACACCACCTGTCAGCCCAAGACCCATGACGCCGGGCTCCCACCTACCTTTTGACTCCGATCATTGAGGTTGGCAGATCCCATCTAAACTCATTTTATCAGTCCAAATCACACGGATGTTATGAAACTGGTACCTACAATGACACGCTGGTCGTCCACAATCATAACTTTGGTGTGGATATACACTATCTGCGACACGTAACTGCGCCGGCCCTTCAGCACTCAGCATCCATCCTCCTATCGCACACGAATCCACGTACCAATTCAGCTCCTCCTCTTCCGATCCCAACCACGTCTCATCCAGTAACGATCGTCTCCCCTGCAACGCATGATGGGACACCGAATCCGCCACCGTCCCCGCCAACCGCAAATCCTGCGCTCCGGCTTCGAACCGTGAAATGACTTTCTTCGCAGAATTTATAGAGTCGGGAAGAGGTATCTTTCTCTTCTTCTTCTCTTCCTCGCTGACCTTACCCTCCTCGGGGGGTTTGATGTAAACCTCGTGAGGGGCGTCTTTCCCGGAAAAGTCCTTGCCCACCCATTGACGCGCGAGTGCAATTTGAGCATCATGGAACGTCACGCCCGAAGCTCGTTCCATGTGCGCAAGGGTCGCTGTCACGTAGGAACACTCGTCCGTCAAACATCCCGACGACGACGAAACGCGATCAATGGACTCACACACCGGGGCATTGATGCGGTCGTAAGCACGCAAGTGGAAAAACCGAATGTAGTCAGTCCTGTCGAGCAATCATTGAGGCCGCACAAACATTTATCAAGGAAACATTTGAAACCCACGGCTCATAGCCTGCCCGGCGGATCTCTTCGTATACACTGTAACCACCCCTATTCATGGTACGGTACTGCGCCGCCATGACCATCTTCATCCCAGAGGACTCCTTGATGTCGCCAACGAATTCTGGAACCTCTGGCATGACGACAATGACCTAGGGTACAAGCACCATCCATCATGTTAGCAGGCATGGAGCATTCCCCTCTTCTTGCCGAGCTGACCTTGAACTTCTGGTGAGCCTGCGCAGCAGTGATGATACGCTCCGCTAGCGCCTTTGCGATTTGATTCTTCACAGGACCCTCATTTCGCGTGTTCGATATGCTGCATATGGCACGCCAGCTCAGCAAAAACCGATCAGAACATGGGCCGCCACCCACAAGAATTGGTTCTCTGGTAAGACGGTCATTAACGTTTCAGCGCCCCATCAGCAGTCACGAGGCATGTCATTGCGCCCAACAATACTGAATGGAGACCAGCGAACAAATGAAACGACAACCGGAACCTACCGATATATATGAAGTGGCTGGCTTCGCGAATCAATTGAATGTCTGGAAAAGAATAGCAAGACACGTCAAACGCTCGCACCCGAGATATTACAAATGAACGCGGGGAAGCCCGAGCGAAACGTACAGGCGTTCTGAATGCTATGTTCCGTGAGGACTCCGTGACTCCAGTCCGAAACGCTGCGAATTGCTTGAACGCGGCATGTTCCGTGAGGGGGTGGTGTGTACGGGGGGTCGACCCTATCGCCAAAGGCGAGGTGGATGCGCTGCCTGAACTGTCTGCCCATCCGGTGCCACTGCTCGCGGTGCGGATGGCCTTGGAGATACGTAAACGAGCTGTGTGATGGGGGAATGTATGGGAATAGTACTGGACGTACGAGCGACGGCCTCGTTGGGTGCCACCTGGACGTTATGCGGCAGCGCAAGCCAGTCGTACCTCCTGGGATAGGGGGTCAGTGACAATGTTGGCGTGATCACGTTAATCACATTACGCACATGTCTTCACGGTACTGGGAAGAGGTGATTGAGCACATGTAGCGAGACGCCCAATTCCAACGCGTACCTTGCGACGTTTAATTTCATTCCAGCGCTCTATGAAGTGCTGGCAGAGATCTAGTGCCACCGAACCACAAATTGTCATATGAACCTACACCACCGCTTCAGTCAAATTCTACGTTCACGGAGAGACTCACGTCATGCCAGGGCATTCTCGGGGTATCAGTAATAGAGAGGTCGCAATCAACATAGTCCGCCGCATCCTCTACATCGGCAATGCGGGTATCGTAGTAGTCTTTTCCGGGCCAGAGAGTACGAGACATGTTATCAGTAAGGTGCACGTCAGCCAACGAATGGTTGTGAGTATCCCAACGTCCCAGAGAAAAGTCGAGACCTCCGACACAAGCTATGTGGTTATCCACCACGACCACCTGCCACGAGTAAACTGCGCGTCAGAGTTGCCTTTGAAATGATCACTGCAACCCCCTATCCAAACCTTTTCGTGATGAGACCAAAACTCGACGATATCTGCAGGAACAATTTTTGGACCGAATGATTCATATGGAACGAAAAATCACAGGTCTCGACATGGTAACGCACCCTTGCTTCCGATATGATCGGGGTGACGCATACACACGATGTTCTTATCGAGCGCTTCTAACGCGGCCTGTTTGGCGCTCAGGTCAGCAGCCCCATGTACACACTACATAGTACGCGATAACACTTGCCTTGGCATGCTGGGAGGCGTTAGAGCCCGCCTGTGGCACTTCCTTGTAAATGATGACGTAGATCTTGACGCCTTGTCGTGCCTTGCGCTGTAACAGCCTATCGAGGCGCCAATCTTCGTGCTGCGCCGGCGGTCGACTGTTTTATAAGCAGATGCCGTATGAGCCCCAATTGCGTCACGGTTTGCGTTCCTCCCTCTGCCTCCCGACTCACCGAAGGTATACCTCTGGTGTAAGCCACCAGTCCTGCCCACGATAAGCAAGATAAACGAATTCACAGACGTTCGGTAGGAAACAAGGCCGTACCATGATAAAGATGACCTCTTTCGCACTGTCCAGTATCTCTGATGCGGCCCAATAGTAATCGTGACCATCGATGTGCCTTATCGCCAAAGGGTGGAAGAAAGCGGGGGTGAGGGTGGGAAAGAGCCGCAGAGGTCGTAGGTGTGTCCGTGGACCCATAGGGTTAATCCGACTTTAAGCACGCAGCGAAAACCACGCTCAATTACAATTTACGCACCACTTGATCATGTTCTCCGACCTCTGATTGGCAAAGCTCCCAAATCGATGACTAGCATTGATCTTGGCTCGGATTTCGTCGTTGAGTATCTCTTGCGGAGTATCATGACGTCCTGTATACATCAGATTGCAATGCGGGTCAGAACGAAACATCTCCGACTCGGAGCGCCCGTTGAGAACTCACGATTAGTGTCCAAAAAACCTGGTGGGAAGGTATGCAAAGGATTAGACCACCGAGACAGCGACAACTCATCAAACATACCTGATATCTGATCATAGGCGCGTTCGATGCCTTCAGGGAGCCGATCGGCGTAAGTAAGAACCTTGTCAAAGAACCTGTCCATGTTAGATGTGATGTTGGGACTGAGATGGAAGTTGTGACGCCGGTCGCTTCTTTTTCACAGGCTGATAGACTTGGAAACGTCACGCGTGACGGGGGGGATTGGTTGCTACATACAAACCTGATTCAGAGTCCTCATCCGACCAGGGCAGCTTGAATGACTGCGCTCGACAGGCCCGCTCATCCTCATCAGCTTCGTCATCTCCATTGTTGTCATTGTGCTGGTCGTCTTCGAGTCCATGGACCACCCCCGTTCAGCTCGGAGGATGGACTCCAGCGCTCCAGCCCGGGGCCGCAGTGGATAGGTAGCAGTACAAGCTGCGTTTTTCATATATCGCTTTCTACCATTCTAGTACTTTGTACCGTGACGATGCCGTAATTAAAGCCTAATGTCCAGCGAGTTTAATTGGCATCGGTTGCGATGTGAGTATGTCAATGAGTTGACGCCGATTGCTACGTTCCTGAATGCTACTAGGGTCCAGGGCTTCAAGTTGCTAAAACTAGCAACACGTCAGTGACATCAGACTCGAGCACGATGGAGTTACAGTTTCCTGGTACTCTAACCAAGTAGCGAGAACAAAAAGTGCAGGATCTTTCGGGTCGGGTGCATAGCAAGAGCCCAGGCACACGAAAAAATCCCTGGCCTTCGCAATTCCTCCAACATCTCGTGTTGTGTTGTCGCGATGTCCTGCAGGACATCGGACATCAGATCGAGCTTTAATAAAGATTATTAGCTATCATCGTAATGAAGTTATATAACTGACACGATTTAGAATTTGGAGAGTGCCAGCCGGCGGTGGTTCGACTTGGTTGATGATCCACCCCGGGCCAATGTCTGCGTCGCCCATGATCAGGAGGTGGTGGTGCGACGCAGGACAAGACGCTGGTTGTTATGGTTTTTCATCATAGTGTTCTAATCTAATCATTCAATGCAATGTACATTGTTTCATCATATATCTATTTATTTAGGGGTACGTACATAAGCACGCCAAGTACTACTTGTTTATGACGACGATGACTCCGACCTTGGCAAGTAATACACTCTTTCCTCACCGCGCGCCCGAAGCCTTCGTCCTCTTCTACGCCCTGCTCCTGCCAAGCTCTTCACTACTCAACGTGCTCTGCGCGACATCTCTGTCTCTTGAAACACCCCATAATCTCTTGCCTGGCAAAGTACGTTGACTCCTTGATTTCCAGGGACGTCGTTGCTGAGGAGTACGATCCCATCGTGCCTCTCTCAACCTCACCGGCAACAAGACCCTGGTCCACCCTGGTGTCGGAGAAGTTTTGATATTCGTCAACCTTGCCAAGTACTTCCAGAACGAGCGTCCCTTCTACGCATTCCGCGCCCGTGGCTTCGAACCCGGGCTCCCATTCTTCGGCAATATGTGTCTTTGCATGCAGCGGCCGAAAGGAGAACACAACCCGACGGTCCCTACGCTATCGCTGGTTACTCTTACGGTGGTGTCGTCGCATTCGAGTTGGCCAAGCACCTCACACGAGATCAACTGGACGGGCGGTATATTCAACCTCGCCTACTTCCTCAGTCTCATGACCAAGGAACACTTGGACCTCGAACCCGCGTTGTTGCCCCTTACACGCAAGGAGCAGCTGGATATCGTCTGGAAGCTCAGTCGACATACCGGCTCGCTGAGCAGTTCAGTCGGTGAGTTCCTCTCTTCGACCATTCTCCGGATGGTGTTTTCTGACACTCGACGTATTCTTCTACGCCATTCCGCGGTAGCAAGCTGCAAGGATGACTGGTTGAACAAGCAGTTCAAGCCTTGGGCAGGGTTCAGCCGCAACGAACCCCTCCATACGGACGTCGCTGGCTTCCAAAATATCTTCCGCAGCCAGCTCCAGGGGCGCAGTCTCTAAAGAAGTTCCGGTCGCTGCTCATCTCGCTCACGAATCACATGTTTTGCTATAGATGTACTCACTGCTCCGGATCAGGTTTTAGATACACCCATACAATTATATTTGTTCCTCAGTGTTTTGAAGTCGAACGGCCTTCGCGGACCGCAAGCCAACCATTTGGTTCCTCTGGCCCGAAAGGTTCAGGGACTTCTGTCAATTGAAACTTGACGAGGGAAGCGTGAACGTCGGAGAAATCAAAGTGTCGGTTGAGCTGCCCACGGGTCCGAGACCTGTGAGTTCCGTTGTGCCATGTTTTTTTAATTTCTTGCAATTTATTCCCCTGTGGTCCAGTATCGGATAGCGACTTGTATTTATTTCAAATCGTGGTTGACATACAAACTGTCAGGGTATAAACGACGTATTATACGCCAAGCAAACTCGCAATCTAAAACTACTATGGCGATTATGCAGGTGGCACCGTACATGGGAAATCGAGCACTGTCTCGTTGGCAATGTTTTGGCAGTAATACAGTGCCGGACCATGTGGACTTGTCAAGTTAGTGCCTGTTGCAGTGATATCATAGCACTCCACCGAACATTCCAGCTGCGCGACTACGTCGCCTGAGTGGCCGGAAGAGGTGCCTGTGACATTGATGTCTGGCAGACGCACAGGTGAGCTAACGAAAGGTGGAGTCGGGGACAGACACGCACAGTGGATGTCGGAGATGGTCACTGTACTGGGATATTTGGCGCAGACGCTGGCTGTGGTATCATAGCACTGCGGGCATGCGTCAGGTCAAGTACGTTTCGGGATAATTGGGGACGACGCACCTGGTTCACATAAATTGGGTTATCAACGTTGTTGACATGGAAGTTTTCGAACGTGATGTTCTGGTAGCAGATGACTCGATCATTAGTCAACGGAGAGGAAGGAGAAAGAAGCTGCACACCTGGACATATCCAGTACCTCCGCCGGCTGTCGAATTTGAATATGGTGATCCGCCAAACACTTTGATCCGTGCGCCATTCTGAGCATTGTTCATCGAGATGTTCTTTACGTAGACGTTGGCGACGATGTCCGTTTCACCCGCATACTAGAATGACTCGTCAATTTTGAAATTCGTAACGACGGAGACTTGGACTACGCACCTGACCCAGACTACCGACGGAGATACCGTGAGATCCGTTGCAGAAGAGGTTGCGAACGATCGCGTGGGTGGTATTGGGTTTGAAGGAGACGCAATCGTCGTCGTTGTGGATGGTGGAGTCTTCGATGGTGACGTACGAGGAACGGTAAATATCCCAGCCATCTAAAGGGTGGGATGAGAACATGTGAGGGGATAGTCACAAGACATACCGGAGTTGGCGGCGGGATTGGAAGAGTAAGATGTGGAAGAAATGTTCATCCTGCGATAGGTCACATTGGTGGATTGATATACAAAGTTGTTCTATGATTGGAATAAGTATTTTGGTCTCGTGAACCGGAAATGACGTCGTACCCAGAATGAGGAACCTACTTGCGTGAGATCTTGAATGAGAATGTTGGATGCGTTGCCCACGGAGAGAGGGACGGGCCGGGAAAATGCGGTGGAGGACCCTCCGGCTGTTCCCACTGTCTGAAAGGGTGATCATGAACTTAGGGACGATCACGGGGGCAGTGGAGGGGCGCGACCTTGTTGGGATAATCCCACCAGACTTGGCCATTGGCATCAAGGGTACCTCCGCCGTAGAGGTGAATGCCGTTTCCGGACAGGAACCAAAACGTGGTGCTGCAGCGAGTCAGCGGAGGCGGACGGAGAAGGAGCGGATGCGAGATACGTACGCGTTCTGGTACTCCATAAAGTAAGAGTTGGGTGACCAAGTATGCGATGTTAGGAGTGTATTGGACTGGAAACGCGTAAGGAGATGCAGGGCGAGCGGGAATACTAGGGGAAGACGCACCCACGACGCTGAAGTCGATTCTGACGTCCTGGAGACCGGTGATTACGAGGACTGTGTTGACGACATAGTACTTGTCTAGCACGACGGTGCCCTCCGCAACTGCAGTCATCCGAGTCAAAGGCTTTGATGATATTTGGGCCGTCGTCCTGTCCGCCTCCGAGAGGGGCGACAGTGCAGCGGTGTGAAGCGAGAATAGGAACGGTGAGTGCCAGTAGTTGGGTAATAAAACGCATTGTTGCCATCTCATGAAGCGAGTCACCATTTTGTGTATGTATGTAGACCGGAGTTGACCGGTCCGGAGTGACGGATTTGTTTGCCACGTACCCAACGACAATGGCTCGTTCGATCTTTTCGTCTCCTTCGACAGTCTCAGCCGTCGTCACTCTCGTTCTCATAGAAAATTCGCTCGAAATTCTTCCAGTATGGCCAACACTAAGTAGGCAGGAGCAGGGGTATGGGTAACCCCCAGGGGTCAGGGTGAGGGTACTGGAAGGGTAGGGGTAGGGGTACAGTTCTCAAAATTTCTATACCCTTCAAGGGTATGAGGGGTACTCAGGGGCTATTAAAAGTTCCACTCTGGTGACCTCATGTCAGACTTGTCATCAC
>JBBPQC010000532.1:0-17739 GCA_038092295.1 Leccinum arenicola
CACCCCCCCTGCTTTCAGACGGAGCTCAGCGGGGTTTTCGTTCCCAAAGGAGTGGACTGCTCGTAGCCGATGGATCGCTAACTCGGCTAGACTCTAACCGGGTCTACCGTCCACACTCTAACAGGGTATGGCACGCTGGTTGTGCATGAGCAAAGTGACGTGGGATAATAAGCGACAGGTTTCACACTGCATTATCACCTGTGATTAATATTCGTAGTCGTCGGCACTGGTTCGACAAAGTCCACCGTATCGACTCATCTCCCTTTCCTCCAGCCTAGTAGGCGATGAAGTACCGAATTGTTCAAGCGAAAGATCACGTTTCTACTACTAGAATATCTAACCCTCGCCGCATGAACGGACGCCGCATGGTCCCTTTTCGAACCCAACATGACATTCTTCTCACAGGAAGAAAACAGCGGGATTCCCAACGACGCTGCAAGTTGATCTCGGCGATATTGCCAGGAATTCCGACTGGTCGTTGATTAAAGTCCCACTAGTAGTAGGACCGCAAGTCATACCGTTGATGGTTTGGACGCATTATCCATGTGCCGAGCGCTGAAAGTTGTACGACGAGCAAAGTACTGTTGAGTCGACTAGGAACCTGCCACCCGCCGGCTATGCCACCGTCGGCCAAGGTTTTTACGTAACTTGCTTTGCAAGCAACGTAACGCGTGACGCTCCAGCTCAACTCCAGCCTGAGCTTTCCAGAGTTCCGAGGACACCCATGTACGTCATGACCCACTTCATTTCATCTGGAGTAATCCACCTGCCTGTCGGACAAGTATGTGGGTCGAATTCAGGCCACTCCTCTTTGATCATGTGCACACTTCCCATGATATCATAGGAAGCTATTTGCTATGGAGATTCATCAGAACAATCCACCCCCGACCTGCCGTCTTCCTTATCCTAGCTTTCAGGGCAATTGGATTGTGTCTCCGACCGACGCTTCTGAGATTTTAGCCGTGTAAGATCATATCAGCACAATCTACCTCGCACGGAACAAGGAATGACTTGGTGTAGTAGGTCACCGTGTAAGTGGCCGAGTCGCTAACCTCCGAGTCGATACATGCGACTAACACGATGTTCTGGATCGTTTTAGTAATGCCTATTCGGAACCCTCCACAAATGAGGCATGCCTCGAGGCATCTGACGTGGTTCTGCGCCTTCCATTCTGTAGTAACTTGAGGCGAAATCGATGTGGCTATGCGACACAGCATTTGATCCTTGACGAAATGTGCGTCACACGTGGGTGACTATCTATCCGGCAACGAAGCGGAGCGATATTCCATTCATTTCGAAGCGCACAACTGCCTCGTGTTCGTCGGAGCATCTCCCACATATAACTCCAGCTACTTGTGAGACACTGTTTCTCCCACTTTCAGTTAGTGACAGCCATGATCCATTCTGTGCGCGTTGGGTTGTACATCCTCCTGGTAAGCCTGTCACGTTCATACAGTGCACTATACTTGACATGGTCCTATAGTTTCTTTTCTCAATTGTGACGATGGCGTTGAGCGCGGTGAGGATACATTACACCACTCACATACCCTCGTATGATCCCACAAACTATGGAATTCGGTTCTATGGTAGGCGTCCCTCTCTCGTAACGTTTTCGCTCCCGCTGATCGCAGGTCACCCCCATCCCAGACCCTGTGGTCATTGAGCTCTTGGTGACGAGTATCCTCACCATCTTCTGGGCACCATTCGTGTAAGACCAGCTCTGTTCACGGTTCTATTCACCAGCTTACCATCGAATTCAGTGCTCGCACAATCCACAACAGGCTTGAACACCGCTTCTTCAGTTCCTTTGGGGCAGAGCTCATTGGCCTCTTTGTTTTCTTCATCCTCTGGCTGGTTGGCGCTGCCGTTGCCACCGTGAGTAGCCTAAGCGTTTCGACCAACCAGTTTGTTGACACATCGTCCAATCTATAGCATACTAGCAACCCTCCAAAACTCAACGTTTACTGGGGGAATCTGTCCTCATGCTGGTTCTTCTGGGAATGCCGAGCTCTCACGGCCATGCTCGCCTTTGCATGGCTCAGCTGGCTCGTCGTATTTGCTCTGCTTGTGACGTCGCTTCTTTTCACGATTGCGAACAAGGCGTTCCGTGAGCCTTTGCACGGCCGATGGGACCGCCGTGCAACTCAGTATGGCGACACGCCCATGCGCAACTTGCCATGAGGCTTGATCAGGACGGTGGAAGCGGAGGGACGGCCTGACGAAGCACGAATACGAAACGAGTAGTATAGAACACGAATCCCTCATGACACGACGGATACTGTTTCACGGTTTCTATTTATTGTACCATATAGTCTTCGATGGCGAGTCCCCACCAAGATTGTATCTTGTGCGGGTCGTCTTATATAGTTGTTTCTTGTTTCTTTCCTTTTGTCCTTAGTCTCCCGTAGGCAGACCTTTGGGCAGGAAGACAGTCGTTCCTTCTTTTACTTAGTCGTCGGCTGTGCCGTTTGTTTACCGTGGCAAGTGTGGGAAAGATATAAGTATCATACGACCGAGAATTTTATCTGTGCCGGGAGTCCGTAAGCTTTGATAATTCAACTCCGAGGAAAATAACTTTGAGGTTCACGTTCAGTTCCGAATTCTTCCATCTTGAAACCGGTGACCCTCGATCTAGATATCTACCTGCCATTCAGGCTTTGCACGGTGTAGCGCAGCAGCCGTCATTGACTCATAATCCATCCTTCCCCCTCTGATTGTCGGCATTCAAGGGCTGAAGCTCAGTAATCATATCTATTTGTATAACCCCAGTTGGCCTCCCTGAACTTAGCATCATGGGAAAGTGTTCCTAGCGTAGGTCAACTCGCTGGCAGGTCGTGCCCTGTAACATCCTGCCAGTGAGCGCCTACGGACCGCACAGCCCAACCATTCGATTTTTTCTTTCTTGTGCTGTTGGACTCGCCAAACGCAGGTCGCAATGGAGCTCACGCCCGGCATGCGCTACATAGGCCGTTGGATTGTCTCGTCCATCCTGCACATCATCGGCTTATTTGTCGTTGTGGTTAGGCTCCTCGCTCTTGCGGGGATATACCTGTCTGTTGGAGGATCTGTTGCCCTCCTGACTGCCACCTTCCTCACCATCCAGACCGCGCACGTCGTTTCGATCAAAATCTATCAGCGTCGAAGGGCTGCGGCGTTGGGAGCGAGGTTAATACCCGAGATTCGAGGATACCTGCCCGGAAATGTGGACAAGCTGTTCGAGCTGATCCGTAGGATAGAAACGGACTACATAGGTAATTCACAAAGTCAAATCCATCATGGTACGATGGAACGTTGACGGACGTCGGTGTCTCAGGGGAGGCCCTACGTGAGCACATGCAGCCTCTTGGGCATGTTGTCAACGTAAGACTTTTGTGGGAAGACATCCTTTTTACAACGGAGCCCCATGTCATCAAGGTTGGCCCTGCTGCTTGTAAACTATCGATTACTAACTTCAACGATCTTATCGTCAGGCTATGTTGGCCACCGATTTTGATAACTACGTCAAAGGTATGGACTGCTTGATCACTGCTTTGTGATTTCCGGTGTAATTTTTCCACAGGTGACAAATTCAAAGAAACGGCCAATAGTGTGTTGGGAACAGGTGTATTCAACTCGGATGGTAGGTTTCAATCTTACGCCTACGTATCTGCTCTCTGACAAGCAAGATAGGAGATACATGGAGGTGAGGATACTGTGTCATTTCAATGTGCCATTTGTCGACGCTTTTTCAGAGTCCATCGTGCTATGGCTCGTCCATTCTTTAGCATCGATAGAATCAGTCATTTCGACATCTTCGATCGTCACGCAGAGACTACGATTGCAGTGATGAAAGATAGATTCCGAGTTGGCCTGGCAGTAGACTTTCAAGTACGTCTTCCGAACTACACTCTTTTGATGCTTTATTTACCTGCGTACCAGGATGTTGTCTCACGTTTCACGCTCGACTCTGCATCGGAATTCCTGTTTGGACACTGCATTGACACGTTGGCTGCTGGATTACCATATCCTTTCAATGTCTCTGGTTCCGGAACGGCGCCCGCGAGCTCCAACAAGACTTTGGACTTTGCAGCCGCATTCACTGCAGCCCAGTATGCACTTGCTATGCGCAACTCGATCGGAGGCACGTGGCCACTGTTTGAATTCTTTCGAGATCCTACTCGGGAACCGATGAAGGTTGTCGATGCGTTCCTTGAGCCGATCTTGAAGGCCGCAATAGAAAAGCATGAGGCGTCCCAAGAATTCTCGAATGCAGAAAAAGAATCCGAGGATGAGACTTTACTAGACCACTTGGTACGCCAAACGACAGGTGTGGAATTATCAGGAATTGCCAGTATCCCTTCCCAATCTTCACCTTAGATATCAAAATTCTGAAAGATGAAACATTGAACATTTTGTTAGCCGGCAGAGACACGGTCAGTGAACCTCTTTGTCAGAAGGCGCGTTTTACTTGATACAACTTAGACCGCTTCGACTTTGACGTCTGTTATTTATCTGATGGCAATGTACCCAAACGTTTTGCGTCGATTAAGGGAAGAGATTCTGGCAAAGGTTGGTCCGATGCGCCGGCCATCTTATGACGATATTCGGGAAATGAAATTCCTCAGAGCTGTCTTGAACGGTATGTACGATATCAGTTCTGAAGGGCGATTTCAATGCGTTGATCATTTTTTCAAAAGAGACACTGAGGCTCTTCCCTGCCGTGTATGTACATTATTTATCTCTTCAATTTCGGCATTACTAACGTTGCCGGTGACAACAGGCCATACAACATTCGGTGCGTTGTCTCCCTATTGGAGTGCTCGCCAGCTAACGTGCTACAGGGAGAGCATCAAGGATACAACTTGGCAATCATCAGATCCAAATGCGAAGCCGTTCTTTGTGCCTGCTGGTACTACGTGAGCTTCTAATGCTTCTTATGTAGTCACCTGCGTCAACTACATATTCCAGGGCCACCTATTCCGTCCTATTAATGCATCGTAGGACGGACCTGTGGGGACCTGATGCATTAGAATTTGACCCAAACCGTTTCCTGGACGACCGTTTGCACAAATACTTGATACCCAATCCGTTCATATTTCTGCCGTTCAATGCGGGTCCACGTATCTGCCTGGGACAACAAGTACGTTTTTTCTGCACAACGACCTGACACTCTCGTAACTCTGTTTACCATATGCAGTTTGCGTACAACGAGATGTCGTTTATGTTAATTCGTCTGTTGCAACATTTTTCTTCCATCTCTCTCTCCCTCGAATCTCTGGACCCTGCATGCCGCCCTCCGGCTGCATGGGCGCATGGAGAAGGACGACAGGCGATCGAACAATTTTATCCAAGGAGTCACTTGACTTTGCACGCCAAGGTATGGACCCATACTCCCTTCATTCCGGAGCCGTTAAATCGGTGAACTACCGTTATACTAGGGCGGTCTGTGGCTGAAGATGACACCTGTGGAAATGTAGCAACCGTGAAGGTGATTGTTCAAGTATGTGGTCTGTGGGGCATTATCAGATTGCGTGTGAGAAACAGCTTCGGAATCTGGGAATCTCTGGGTTGCAGGATAGTATGTAACCCTTACTGTAATGCCAACCACCGGCCAGTGTCGTATTATTATCAAGTCGTTCCTATGGTACATGTGTAAATGTCTCACGATGCAAAGATAATCTGCAAGACCCTGAATAGCAAATGGTGTCTACCTAGGGGCGTGCTGCCTGCAGCACATCACCGGAAGCCCTCGCCCTCACCTCATTTGCACGGTGATGGCATTTCGCATATCTTGCTCCTCCGAGTACAGCACAGGTTTTGTTTGGGATGGGTCTGACTTTGATCCCCTTGACCCGTCCAGCACAGGCGAATTCAAGTCGGGATATAAGGCAGCGTCCCGTCTACTGTTTAATCCGGACGTCAGGGGGTAAACGCACGAGCTAAGCTTGGTAGGGAGGTCGATATAGGTCGTGAACTCGGCATCACCACCACCACCACCACCACCACCACCATAGTCTTCCTCAATAGAGAGTCTGGAATCTCCCGACTTCTGAAATAGGCGATAGAGGAGCGTGACGAGGACGAAGGCGTCGCACACGAGTAACGAGAGCGCTGCCTGGGTGAATGAAAAACGTTCATGATACGGCCTTCTCGGGACGAAGTAACAGACGTTTTACCTTTACATGGCCAATCATCAACGTTGTGCTTGAGGCACCTTGCAACAGGAGGACGGAATGTAAGATAGTGATTCCAGAGATGAGGAGGGGGGCAGAAAACACGGAGAGGATGAGGATACGAGGGTTGCGGGCAAGCTTGATGCCTCGGAGAAACTGTGCTGGTGCTGAAACGAGAATCGCATCCGAGATGACGTCCGCTTTCCAATTTCAATGTTCGAAGTTGGCCTTATTTTTCTCCAGAGGAGGGGGCGGAATTACTTACTGGCGAGTTGGGCGATGGTCACCGAAATTGAGAACCTGCATTCATCCGTTATGCAGAAAAAAACTTTCTGGGCCAGGAGTCCTGCCCCCATAGCTATAAAAACGGCACCAATGCAGTATGCCACGCGTTGCAACCTTAGCGTCGGATTTGCTAGCCGGACGATCGAGGACAAAATACTCAGCCGAGTGAACCTACGATCGTGATGTGAATGTGGGAGTTAGTTCACGATTGACCTGATCTCCGTTCTTACCAAAGGACGGATGTGATGCTCAGCGAGAGTAGCCAATTCGATATGTCACTGGTCTGGGATTGTATATCATCTGAATACGGCGTTTTTGTTTCTGGTCATACGCATGTCATATAGCACGGAAACTCACCAAAATACGGAGGTGATTGCATCCAGACGCTAGCGAGACACATAATGTCACATACGAGGGCCAGTGTGGCCCATGTGTCCTCCCACCAAAATCTGGACATATGCCAGCGATATAATAGTCTGAACATCGTGGAGAGAATAGCCATAGCGTGCATAACGGTCGAGGGGACTGTTCCACATCAACTTGAGTGAGAAGGAACAACGAAACTGAGGGTCGAAACTCACTTGTCACTGTAGCAGACCAGGGCTCCACTTCCATAGTTGTTGTCACAAAGTGAGGATGGTTTGAATCGTCAGACGCGAGGAAACTACAGCCTTGACCACACCGAGATGAAAAGGGCTATGCGATATATTAGATTTCTGGAGAGCGATGTGCTCACGGCATGGTCCAAGGATTACTCAGACCGAAGCTCACAGCGGGCCGTCGGACGGAATAACTATCTAGATAAAGTTAGCGCTGAATTTTAGGTGACCCTGGGGTCCGATTGAACGTGGGCTTAGAGTCTCACTCTCACCTTGACCACTGGTGACTGCGACACCTGAGGCGGGCTATTCAGGCTCATGAATTTCAGTCATGATCGTACAACATGACGGTAGGTATGGTCCCTGAGGATTCCATAAGCTAAATGAACCCATCGAACCGTTCTCTAAGCTTGATACCGAATGGCCGCGGTCGCGGCGGCTCCGGAGGCAGGGTCGGACGTTCCAAGTCGAATTCCAGACTTGCCCTGTCAGTCCAAGCTCTTGGTGGTAACAAGGGATCCTGCACCCAACGCTGACTCCAAACTGGGCTGTTAAACATGCCAATGCATGAGTTAGTTTGCACGATTGGGTCAGCGTACCTGCCAAGTTGAAAAAGAAATTTTGTAAAATAGGGTAAGTATGTATCATGATAGATCACAAGCTATGTACACCAATTACATACACTGTAGAGGAGAAATTAAAAATTAAAACGTAAGTAACTCAGGTTGGTCAACCTATCTTGGTCCAGGTGACAAGGACGGTCACGGCGCTAAGTGGAGTGATAATTCGAGAACCTCTCACGTTCATGACTTTGCACGACGAGCACGATATCTGTGAGCATTTGTAACAATGTTGAGAATCTCTCCTAAGGGAAGAACGAACGAACAATTTCCAGACGAAAGCGACTCCGACGACCCCGTCACAATTTTTTCCATCGGTACAGACATAGTCACAGACGAGAGCGAGGAATTCGAATCTGACTCCTCCGAGAATGAAGAGTCAGGTTTGGATGATCAAACCCACGAATCTGGGGAGGCAGATGTTGACGCAGACTTCGAGTACGTGCTGCACACCGTGGACATGTATCGCGTTTGACAGTTGGCACAGAACCCTAGTTCGCAGCATTCGGACGGCAGATGACGTCTCGAACACGGGCGTGTTGCAAAGAGAGTGGGATATGCGTCTTGACGACCAGACTACTCTGTTTCGAGATGACCTGCGGGAGGCTTCCGGTATTGGAAAGAGGAAAGTCAAAAAGGTGGCGTATTTCTGCTTTCTATCAGTCTAATTTGCGAATTGTCGTACAGCGCGAGCGTAGAGTTGGTCCCGTTCTCTCGCATCAAGTTCGAGCGCTTATAGGAGAAGGCAATCAAGCCTACATTGACAACAACCTCAATGAAGCCATCCGAGTGATGCAAGAGGTTATCCGTATCGAGCCACGAGCCATCCCCGCTTGGACTGTTCTTGCACAGTGTTACGAAGACAAGCATGAACCACAGAAAGCTCTTCAGCTGCGCATCATGGCTGCTCATCTTAGGCGTGACTCAGAGGAGTGGGAGCGCTTGGCTAGGCAATCCAGGTAACATTCCATTCCGAGACACAAACTCATGTCTTGAGAATATCGTCAGGGACCTGGGATTCAACCAACAAGCGCTGTATTGCTATACGAAACTGTGCAGCCTCGACCCTGAAAACGTTGACGCCCTCTGGGATCGTGCGAGCCTCGCTGGAGAAATGCACGATCTTCGGACGGTAAGCGTGTCAAAGTCTTTTGTCTTCTTGTATCTCTTATCCGTGCCTTTGTTCGTTAGGCTCGTCACTCTCTCTTGGCAATCCTGAAACGTTTCCCGCATGACATCGCTGTTCTTACTGAACTCCGGCCGATTCTCATCGAGCTAGGGGATTTTACATTCTGCTCATCTCTCTATCAGGATGCTCTAAAATACAATCAAGCCTTGAATACTCTTGGTCATGCTCTGGACCCATCCATATCCAAGCAAAATGATCAGTCGAGGTTTGGCTTCATCGAGTTGCTTGTCCTGGCAGATCTTTATAACACAATGAACGAATATGAGCGGGCAATAGATACGATTCGAAATGGTTGTCGATGGCTTCAAGGCCGAGCAATCCAGAAGTTCTGGGATGTCTGCGAAGACGACCGAGAGTATGATCTACCTGGCCAAGAAGGAAGGGATCCCGTGCAACGGCCAGGAGACGTTCAGCCTGGGTACTATCCACTGGATATAAATGCCCGTCACCGACTCGCAATCGCCAGAACAAAAATGGGTGATACTGATGAAGGCAAGGTTAGTCAACGTTCCTGAGAGCGTAGGGCTAGACTGAAGCCATGACATTGCCGTAGATGCATGCCGATATAGTTTTGTCACAAGATGTGTTAGATTACGCTGTTTTGTTTGGAGAAATCGCCGACGCATATTTCGAACTGGAGATGTATTCCGATGCCGGTCCGATCTATGAGATCCTTGGTGCCGACCCTGCGGTGCGTTAGTTTTACTTTATCCATCAACGTCTCCCTCAGATGCTTCTGTAGACAAGTAGTTTATACGTTCTCATGCAAGTTGCCACATGTCGTAGGATGCAAGGTGACATACGTGAAGCTTCTGAAGTCTACAAACAGGGTAGGTTTGTCCAATTATGAGCTACGCGGATTGTTGAAGCAATGAACAAGTCATCGACGCGGACCCCACTAACACCGATGCCAAGATGAAACTTGCGGAGCTTTACGAAATTATGGATGAACCCCGGAAAGCACTTGAACTTGTTTATCAAGGTAATTTTTTTCACTCGATCGTAACTTACTGGGCGGGACTGATCGGCGCCACCCAGTCATTGACGCTAGGAAACGCCGCCCTGGCCAAGGGGAAGGCACGCCACTTCCTGATGCGTCTTCGAGTTCCCAGCCCGGCGCTTCCCTGTTTGACGAGAAGTCTCATGTTCGACAGAAAGGAAGAGCCACTAAACACGGCCGACTCACTTTGGCTGAACTCAGGGCTGTCGAGGAACAACGTGAGAAAGAGGTCTTACTTGGGTACAAACGGATCGAAGAGTTGTGGCCCAACATCCTGAGCACGGATTGCAGCGATGAAATCGTAAGGGAGTGGATGTTAGAAGCTGAGAAACTTGTAGAGATGTTCAGGGAGACGCGGAATTTGTTTTTGACGAGCAGGGTACGAGTTGCATGTTCTTGCATTTCATACTCACTGATTTCCGAGTAGCATGACGATTTTCGGGGTATGTTTCCCAGGCGACGACAACCACATCAGGATGAATTAGAGGAAGAAAGAATGGCTTCGAGGCTGGAACTAATTGGTTTGTATCAGGTTCCTCTCTCCTGTGTTTTGTTAGCTCATCGATATAGAACGGGACAAGCGGCTGCGCAAGTCAAAAGATGATGGTCAGCAATCCGAAAAAATCGACTCGTTTCGTGGCGTCTCGTTTGAAAGTTGGTTGCGGCTTTTCATGCAGGTAGTGTGATTGCTCCATTCGAAAAGGCTCATCTAAAATTATATTTGGTGCACAGTACACATTCATATTGACGAAACGTGGAGAGTATGAACTCGCCGATGAAGTCTTGCGTCACATTCTTTTGTCGAACGGGTACCGAAGCAAGGAAAAGCAAGTGACTATCCGGCTCGCAATTATCAGTATGTATTAGTGAGCCTTTGCCCTCGAATGCTCATTCCACAATCAACGATAGCATGCGCAACGATTGTCGAGAATCACGCCGTTGTCGTGGAGCAGTGCCGGAAATTGATCAACGCTTATCAATTCAACAATGAGCCTCTTCGCATACTTTTGTCCTCACTCGCCAGCGGTTTGCGGCCCGCCGATTCGTTCATCAGCTCCACACTACAGAAACACATGCTCAGAGAAGTTCGGTTGAGTGATGGTGCCGTGAAGACACCAGAGCTCTTGAAGTGGAACAGTTCGAGTCAACGTTACCATTTGGCAACCGTCAAGTCAGCTGGCGATGAAGTAATCAAAGGCTCTGGAATCCCTGAAGACGATGTCGATGATGTCGGCGACGCAGCCGACCCTACTCCCACAACTGACAAGAAACGTCTGTGGCTGCCGACGAAGAACAATCCATTTCCAGTCACCCTGTATGGACAACTATGCCTCGCGGCAAAGAGCTATCAGAGCGCAATATGTGAGGGAACACCTTTCTGGACGAAATAACTAGCTGTGCTGATGACGAGTTAGTCTATTTATTGCATGGGTATGACTATTGTCAGGAGGATCCAATCGTGTGCCTGTGTCTTGCCCTTTCGTCCTTGGGGAGGGCGATGCAACGTCAAGCAGACAATCGTAACCATCTCATTGCTCAGGTGTGTGATCATAATCAAGCCTGGCATTGCTGAGACGAGAGCTCCACAAGGGAATGGCATGTTTGTCACAATATCGAACCACCCGAAGACGAGTTGGAGAACATGTTCTCCCGGAGATCGAATTCAATTTTGGTAGGGCATTCCAACAGCTAGGTGGGCATCCACGATATTGCTCTTTTTCGTCATTGCCTCATGTGTGACTGTCATTTAGGGTTGCATACCCTTGCGGTCACTCACTACGAGAAGGTACTACAGCTAGTTGAGGGTCGAAAGGATGATGTGAGCCCTAAGGCTTTTATCTTTCTAGCCTGTCTAACACATGGACGCTGTAGGACGTTTCTGTGGCTCGGGAAGCAGCTTATAACCTCTCCCTAATCTATGTTACGACTGGCGCGATCCCTCTTGCAGAAGCGCTCTATCGGCGTTGGTTATCAGTATGACGCAGAATTCTGGGTTACTTAATCTGTACAGGATCGTATGCAATAGCCTTTCGGTCTCTGGATATTTCAATCAGGTCGAGGAGTGTTATTTTTAAGTGATCGAATACGGCATGCAACAAATTATGTTTCCGACCAGTGGCATGCACTTCAGGGTGATGGACGTCTTTCCCTATCACTTTGCTTCCCTACCACCAACGAACCCCAGATATGTCAAGGAGCATTGGTCCGCCTTCCCCTCTAAACATACTTGTGAGTTCGGCAGTTGGTGTCACATGCAATCTCCCTGTAATCAGCGGCCTTCAGGAGCGGTACAACGACTCGAGATCTACCGTCTCGTCGTCGGACACAGATGCCAACTCGGCAGGTTATGCGTCGTCGTCTGGGACGACGACGCCCGAGGATGACACCAAGACATTCTTTCTGGGACCCACGCTTCAGAATGTCCTGGCCGACAACTCAAAACGTGTTCCTACGGAAAAACTCTCCATTGTTACGAAACCCCGCAACCTCTCTTCGGCGATGAAGAAAGTGAAGAAGGTTGTACACGCGCTGGTCGTGTTTAAAAGAAAAGTGAGCGCAAACTCACGCTTCCGCGTCATCCACAAAGCTAACGTTTGGGATTGGCCAGAGACTAGACGATAACTCCCCCATTTTGATATCGAGTCCGCTGAGAGAACGGTTTGGGAAACGGATGTCTGTACGGCACGATCCGGACAAGGTATGTAGAGCAATACCTCAAGGTCGATCTTGCGACGTCGAGCGCGACATCTAGAGTTTTTACAGTCTACCCAACCGGCGGTTCTCCCTCTCGGATGTGAGCACTTCCTCGGTGAGTCACTGTCCTTGCCTTGTCGTCATTGCGTACCCACTATCGATATTGCGAAGCGCGAGGAGCACTCGGCGACGATCACACGGAAATTTGGGACGATTTCGGGTTCTTCATTCGTTAGCGGCCTTTCAAGGAGGGAACGAAGCGGGCCTCGCATACCCAGCTTCTCAGACTGTTCTAGTAATGCGCTCCCGTCTTCGACGTCGACAACGGAGACACCACAAGCCGAACGTAGCGCTCTGACACTCGGTGGGATCTGGATCCACATGCTCCGTATTTTGCTATTCGTTCCATGGTGCGCCGCGGTCGGCGGTGCGTTGCTGCTGTTCCCGAGTCATGTAGAGACCGTGGCATTCCGCCCCGGGTACCTGCCATCTCCGAAAGGCATTCGGCGTTTCGCTCATTGGGCTGAATGCGGGCAACAGCACGTCGCTATCTTCCTTGCCTGCTTGGTGGTCGTTGTCTGGTACAACCGCCCTCTGGGGCTATCGGTGGCTAGCGTCGTCGCAACGCGTTTCGCGTTCGTTTGGAGCGCCTTCGAGGTGGACTGGAGCATTCCGCTCGGGGAGGACGATCAACAGAGTTTGTATCTCGTGATGACGGGCCTGGCATCCAGAGACGGTTCGTTCAGGGTGAGTGGGCTGAGAGGACAAGGCGGACTGGTTGTGATGTCGACGGATGACACTGAGTCATCGTCGTTGAGTCATGTACATTTATCAAGTACCGTCGTGTAAGCTACATTTGCACCTTTGCTGTATGATAACGATTCTTTACGTTCCATCGGGTGGTATGTATCATCTACGACACCCATCTTTCTGAGACTTTCTTGGGTTTATGGGCAATATTGTAGTGATACCACCAGAAAGTACCAGATGCGTTTCGGCACTGCCCACACACGGATTTCCATAGTATCAGCGACGAGCGTTGTGTGCACAGATGGAATAAAATACAGAAGACAAACGGTCAATGACTCGTTCTTGTCATGAAATCACAGCGTAAACTGCTCGACGTGAATGGCCACACCACCCACCTCGGCCCCGCGCACCGCCCCGAACCGCGCGACCGCGTTCTCTACTTCCGTCGTCAGACTCCCCGGTCCGCTCGCGCACACGACCACGCCCCCACCCCTGCTATCACCCCGGGGCCCAGCTACGTCCTGAAGCATCCCATACATCGACGGCCTCTCCCCCGACCTCAAGTCGCATTTGGGGATCCCCTGCACTGCCTCTTCTCCCACTTCCTCCCCGTCACACGGGCACGTCACAAAAATCGAAAAACGCAGATCCATCTCCGACCCGCTGGCTGCATTAGCAATGTCCCTCAACATTGGTGCGAACCATTCTATTTGGCCTATAAAGAGGAAATCGTGGTGAATGCCCCACTCGTTCCCCAAAGGATGGAAGAAGAGGAATCGTGCTCACTAAAAGACCGGATGCACCACACAAACTCGATCCGACGCGTCCGCTCGCCTCCGCGCGGACGCAGCTTGACGCACCGACCCACGATATCGTCCAACAGACCAAGCGTAAACGTGATGCCAGATCCCCCGGACACCAACAATGCCGTCTCATATTTCCCAATGTCGATGCTCGAGCCCCCGTAGGGACCATCAATCATCACTCGAACGGACATAGACACGTCCCTGTCCCTGTCCTTCTCCCTGTCCAGGGCCTTGATCTCGTCCTTGTCCCCGCAGGCCTCGTCTACCACGATCAGCCTGTCTTGTTGCCTACGGACATATGCGTTCAGCGCACGCGTCCAGTCGCCGTGGACGCGTGCACCGAGCAATAAACCGGGGTTGGACAGACACGAGTACGCAGGCGGAGCCGACAATATACTTAGTGGGTGGCTCTCTAAAACCCTCCCCGAGAAAAACACGCGGAGACAGACGTGCTGACCTGCGACCCAGCCGTCGTTGGAGTCATGTATGCGCACCTGAGGTCGTCATCCTATCAATTTACACGCGCACAAGGATATATGCTGATGCAGGTGCACGTACGAGGGTCATGGAATTATCAGGAGCGGTGAGCGTCGCCTCTTTGAATCGGTAGCGCAGGAACCGCAAGAACATGTCGGCGGCGTAAAACGCAAGCGGAGGGTATATCCAGGGCGACGCATATATCGAGTGATAACACACGCACACAAAGAACCCGACGTACGTGATCACGCTGATTGAGATCGCAAGTCCGCGTCATCCACACGCTTCGTGATCAAACCACCTAGGACTCACTGGATCACGAAAAACATTTGATAGCACCATCTTCGGACCGGTCGGAGCGAAAAGAGGACGATGCAGCCCAGCATGGCGAACGATGCAACCCCAGATGTTTCTTTTTGAGGACCGATGATGGGGAGACCGTATTGAAGGTGATTGCGGATCCAAAGGCCACCGTGGATCGCCGCGGAGAGGAACATGACACGGCCTGCCATACGATGGATAAAGTTGAGCCGTTCATAACCATGACCGGGACCGAGAAGGAATGACAGGATGGAGTTCTTGGTTGCGAAAAGGAACACAATCGGGAATTGGGCGAATGCGAGGAAACCTGGTTGGGAAGGGCAAGAAAGTCAAACATTGCATGTATGCTGGTAGAAGATTTGGTATCCACATACCTGCTCTGTTCGGATTGGATATAAGAGGCGCATCCTTTATGATGCATAATAGAGCAATCGCCAGATACGCTGCGAGGATGAAAACTAGAACGCCGGAATGTCAGACGTAGTCAACTGAGAGAGGATGTATACGTGAATGAACTCGTACTCTGCCCGGCGTTCAACTCGAGGAGCGGAACCGACCAATTCCGAATGGACGCAAACGATTCTCGATAGGCCGCCATCTTGCGCGTCCTGGATGGCGATATGGGCGGGGGGACCGGTGGTGTCTTCTCCTCACCGCCGACAGCGGAATACCCCTTCTTCCCCGCACCCTCGGAGATACCAAAGAATCCGGTGAACATGCGTCCTTGTCGCAACGCATGGACGAGCGACGGAAGCGAGACAACGACGACGGCTCCCAAGCAGCAACACCATATGGCGGTGAACTTGCGCTGCCAGATGGGATCCTCGACGTAGGAACTAGTACGAGATCAAAGGACATCAAGGCAACTATTGTCAATGGGTTGGATGGGACGCACGTACTTGTAGACCTGCAAAGCCGCTGGAATGGTCGGGGCAGACATGGCGGGGAAGAACAAGATGCGGGTGCCTGATTCCGTCACTTCCGTCACATTTACAAGTCCTCTTATCTCTGACTTACAACTTGAACTACCCACATATAAATAAGTACATAGTCCCTTGATAATCCTAGTGCTCGTGGTATGATAACGAGTACCGCCCAAACAGCGTTTCTCCCACACCGGACCCTACCACGATCGACGATATGAACGCGAGTTGGAACGTCCTAGTAACAGAACAAACAGACTCAGCAACTCGGAGAGAGAAGAGACACGAAGCAAACACGCACATGACTGCCATCATCAGAAATATCCTGACGAACGCATGCGCGCCAAACAAGATGCCCCTCGTGATTTCAATCTCGGGGACAAATGACGGCCACATTTGTAGTCGTTCCAACTTCTTTTTGATGATCGACGCTGCAGACGAGGTAGATGAGGACGGAGAAGTCACTTTGTCTAGTACACAGTCACTCTTCCTGAAAGTCGAGCGTGGAGTGAACCTGTGTGAGAGATAGAAGGTTGCAACAGCACGACCATCGACCGTCAGCGCGGAAACACCGAACGAAGACGAATACAAACTGGCTTACCTCTCGTCCCAGCATTGTTCCGCAAGCTCAAGACATGCCGCCAGCCACCGCTCCAGTATGGAAAACATGAGCAGGGCGATGCAAGTGCTTATCATCGCCCCCGCACTGCTCGGCACCCAACCAACAAACCACACTGTTGCTTCCTCTCAGTCTTGTTCATTTGGTTTCAGATGGGTCGTTGAGGCCCGCTCACTCACCGGTGTCACCTGGCGTGAAGTGAAGATAAGGTAACATGTTGCCGACGGCGAGGTCCATGGGTACGTCCATTGACATGTCCATGCCGTTGGACTGAGCCAAAGAGATAGCGACGAAGAAACATAACAGCGCAAGGAAGACACAAGCAATCATTGTCGCGGTTCAGAAGTAAGAGATGGATAGGCAAGCAAGCAACTTTCCCTCAGGCACACTAATACCGGCTCGGTTGGCCGAGATAGTTGCCAAAAATGGCTCTCCAGTACTTATAAGTATCCAGTGACAACTGATTCAGAATCCTAGATACCAGACGTATATCAAGAAAGTACGAAGGCAAACAAATGGTAAGTTTTCACGCGCATTTCCTCAGAGTACGAAGACATCTGGGCGTACATAAGCTCTGACTAGATGCTCATTCATATGGTGGTACGATCCGAGTCACTGCTGGTAGCAACCAATCCCTGCGTTATAACTTATCTCCATATCGAGGTTGCACGTCTCTGAAGATAGACGCGAAGAGAACAGAGGATGAAATGCTATGATGGCATTTCGTCCGCTGCTCTCTTCGCGTCGTCCCAGTGTTCTAAATTAGACGCAAGAATCATCGCCTGAGCACTCCGAACAGGCAGGACACATATTCAGAATTCACGATCTAAATCATGTTCTCACTTCATCCCCCCACCCTAATCGACACCGCCGTCGCGTCATTCATCCGCCGTCCGCGCCCTGTGGCTACGTACAAACAACTCATGTTTTGTCAAACGCTGCTTCATCACTCTCACCGTCGTTCGAGCTTAGCTGTTCCGTCGCCCAGCCCACACTTACAGCACGCTTCACTTGACAGTATCGAGCCAGTTTCCGGCCGGAAAAATTCCGAGGCTTATCCTATATCTACGTACATCCCTATACACGTTTCCTGTGTCCCAGCCAACTGGCAAGAACCGACTGCCACTCACCAAGACTACACTCCACAAGCACATCCGAGCATCGAACGCACAGAAGATCAATACTACGCAACATGGTCAGTTTTGCTATGTCCAAATTTTAGCTCTAGTCAATGTTTCCAGATTGTGACACCCTCACCTTTGTATGCCCAGCCGGTAGATTTCAGGTGCCCAGCCGTCGGGATT
>JBBPQC010000533.1:0-17738 GCA_038092295.1 Leccinum arenicola
AGGATCGGTAGTGTTTTTCGGGTCCATGATAGCCTGCAGGAGTCGGAAACCCTTGCTTGAGCCTCCCGGCACTACAAGGGTGAGGTTTGCCATCGTTCGGATGATGTGTTGCGATTGAGATTTCAAGCTTTTCAAGTACTACAGGCGTAAACAATTTTTTGTAATCTACACGAGCTGCGACGCGACTGCCAATAATTACGCAAACCGCTGTAAGTAACAGGTAGCGTCCGGAAACGAACACCTCGAGTGGCCTTCACGACTCGGATGGGCAGGATGAATTCACTCAATAATTCTCCTTAGTTTCCGGGATTCAAAAGCTTTGATTTGAGAGGCCAACGCGAGTGTCGTCAAACGGTAACCTGATTACTGTGAATCAGAAGTAGTTTTGCAGATGTGGCTTCAGCTCACAAGGCTGGAATACTATGCTGCTATCAGCCACGAACACGACTCGCTCGCTCGCGTTATCGGAACTGTCGTTCAACATCTTAGTTCATGCGTTGATCGGCCCGGGATACCTGGGCAACCTGCAAACGGGGACTTAATCGGCAATGATGTAACAAATCACTCGGCTGCCGTGCTGCACTTCAGCAGCACGTTGGACCGCTTCGTCAAACTGGTTTGACCGTCGTTCCGCAATTCTAAACCCGAAGCGCATCGTATCAGCCGTCGTGAGAGGCACAGCTCATTCTGGCTCACTGGTTACAAGAAGTGGATCTGCAGATACGTAGGGAGAATTATTTACCAGTCCGCGACATCCTTGCGCCGAGGAAGGCGGTTTTCTCTGTGCAATCAAGATCGGAAAGCGATGGAAATACTTGAGAGCATGGATACGACCGGGCGCAACGAAAAACATGTCGTGCATTAAGAAGTCTGGATCGAATGAAGTTTATTGCTTTCATGGGGCAATGGCTTGGCAATGGCTGATGTTTCTGATTCCATGCGGCGATTACCCAAATGGGTGGGCTCTTGGAATATTTCTGTGTTGGGGAAGGTGAATGTGTAATCGTCCCAACATCGTTGGCTGTAACTGCAAGAGAATCACACTAAGTATATATAACAATCGATTACTCGTCAGTTACTCACGACGGTGATGACCAAACTTGACGTGATGCCAAGTCAACTTACGATCATTCCTCTAGGCGTCCGCGTGTTTGGTCCATAGCACGATGCATACTTGATGCCGTGGACTCCGGAAGATGGAACATATCGAGGACAGAAGGCACCGCCTTACGAGTAAGGAAAACGCATGCCGATTGGGATGCACCCTGTTGTTCACCCTGTTCATACGCGGCCTCTGATTCCCTATCAACAGCAATGCTTCCAAATGTTGGTTTCTTTTCCGATGGTCTTGATGCAAGAGGCGACGATGTCAGATTTTGAGATGTTCTCGAGGACAAGGTGAACGACGAATACAGTTTGTCCAGATCTGAGCTGGGATCCGGCTCTATCAGCCCGTGGACTAATAGGGAAGACAGATATTGTGAGGATCTATAAGCTTCATTATAGATCACCCGAAAAAATGAATGAACAGTGTTAAAATAGTGAGTATGAGCAATGGGCATGAATCCCGCTAACCTGTGTAATGTGACCACGACCTCCAGATGCAGAAGAACAACGGAAAATTGGGTATTATTGCTATGTATAGGGTGAGCGGTAAGAAGCAATGTTGCGCGCAGAGAAGATAGCACATACGTATTAGTGTAATCGGAAAAGTGAGGGGAGTGATAAGCATCCACAAGTAAAATCCCCTTCGATGTCGTGGCCCACGGCTCGCCAAAAGTGAATGCAGATGAGCAATAGATGGATGCAATGCGTGATCTGGTCCATAAGTCGGGTATAGAGAGGGAGGATAGATGAGTGGTATCTGAATACGTAAGGGGTTGTGGCGTTATGAGTCTTATGACACTGACTGAACTTGAAGCAAAAACAACATGCATACTTTTGGAAGTGACCGTGGTTCATTCACATTTTTGCTAACATCGTTGACTTGTTTGTTGGATGTAGTCAGAGAAACGGTAGGCCCCAAGGAGGGATTTACATTTCTAAGCGCCAACTCCTCGAAATCTATTCGATCAGCTATGCGTTCACCTAATTCGTAAGTCCATAGCTGCCTTCGTGTAAATTCACCTCCAGGCTCTCTCGCAAAGTCTGACGGGAACATGCCCACCTTCCAGCTGCCTTTTGGTGCTTTCCCAAGACTAGTCCAGATCCCTATAACTTTGTCAATCCCGTTCTTCAGCGCTTTTTGATGCCACGAAGGGGCTTCACGGCCACCACATGGACTCGGAGAAATCAAGTCAAAATGATAGAAAACCAGCATAGTATTTGCGTTGACTTCAGTATAAGGCTTTTTTTTGACGTTCTGTGAAGTTCTGAGCCTGGCAAGGGGAAGCGCAATAATGCGCATAGATGGTGCTCTCTTTGGTACGACGTTCATTGTAAGGTCGTGGTCAAACACGTGACCAAATAATTGCTCAAGCTCAAGGACGACATTAATATTGCACGACGCCGCTGCACTGAACGATCGTTGCCATGAATTCGCCCGATCCTGGCTCTCCCGTATCCACGGACACATCTGAATCACCACCCCCTGACGACTTTCAGTTTTCGAATCGTGATCAACAGCAAATCCTGAGCGCCGCCGACGCTCGTTTGCTCAGCAATATCTCGTCCTCGATGATCTCCGCGTCGGGTTCCTCGAAGCGCCGCCTTCCCAGAGGGTCTTCCTCAGAAGGCCCACAACGTCGCGACCCAAAATCAAGGAGGCGCGAGGACGCTTTTGTTGCTGCGAGTGGCTCTAGAAGGGCGGTGATCGAGGGCCAGGGTCATATGGTCGGTAGACCTGTCGGTCAGGGAAGCAACACATTCCAGTCAAGGGGGGATTTTGTATCTCGCAGGGACAAAGAAGAGCTCATCGATGTATCCTTGGTAGAGCAACTGAGGCAAGGTTCGTCACGGCGATGTTGATATCGATCTTTCCTTTCCTTTCTCAATTCTTCACACATTTACTGGGCAGACTTCGGAGATCCGTTCTTGGACTCCAGTTCAAAGAAAGTCCGTTGATCGCATAGATGCAACACATTTGTGACTCGGCAAGTGGCCTCCGACTCGATTATTCATCTTGCTCATTTGTGCTCTAGCTTGCGAATTCTTCCCCGTCGTCCAGTACGGATTGACGCCTGTATAATCAATTGGCACTTGAAATTTCGATGGTATCATAGCATCCATGATTGTATTCCATGCAGCGCACTTGGCACCCATATCACATCGAGGCAATCCATTTTTTCACCTTGTACCCCGTGTGGTGCCACAGGGGACACATTCCAGGTCCCGCTTTATGCATTGTATTTTTAGAGCACCTACCCCGCCACCGGCGCATTGCGCGCAGCGACGCAAATTCCGTCCAGCCTTTCATGCACCCCATGCCTCATCCTTCGGTTTCGGAACACTTCAACGTTGAATGACTACAGACCGAACCGAGAATGTCTCGGTTCTGACCCTCATATATCATACTTGGTAAGAGTGCTCGAGATAGACACACGTTAACCCAGTGATCCCTTTCAATAAGTCAATTGATACATGACCAGAGCCTCGATAATTATCGCCTTGATGGCGCTTTATTCGTGGAGTCTACTCAAGATTAGACTTTGGGTGCGTGTCAAGTCGTCGTCCTTCGAGCTCGGAGCTTGAGGTCCAAGCGGGTGGACAGTGGACATAATGAGACAACTATCGGATATGCGGCCAGGTAAGTACTTCACGACCTGGTTCACATGATGCCTTGAGTAACGTAAACTACGAGGTTCGATATCAAAGAAGTAGCAATGACATTCAGGAGAGCCAGGAAAATGCCGTTCACTGGTCCCGACCCTGTATGCCTTCTCATCTCCGTGGTCAAGAAATCCAATGTTTCGAGCTCACTTGCACACTGGTTGACAATATCAACATCTTGTTTTACCGTGACTCTCTCATGTTCTACTCGACTTGAAAGACCCATTTCGTCTCTGTCTCCCGCGTTCCATCACCGATTCTTCGTTTCAAAGCCATTAACTTCAACCGAGAGATTTATGGATGAGTTTAGTCGCAACGTAACGACCAACTCTGGAGATGGCTCTCAAGAGCAGGATAGTCAAGGATAAGCTGAATCTGGAAGAAGATGACCCTGGAGCTTGTTGCCAAGAAGTACGTAACCTGGCGGGGGGTCACCGGTTACACCCAGAGTCCTGCGGGCGGATTTCGCCGTAGATTGATATTACCGATCATATGTTATGACACGTTCCGTGTTCTACATCATGGCGTTAATCTCATGGTCAACTTGGCGAGATGAGATACGGGCTCCCGTTCCGGATGGCGCCGATACCAAGTACTCGCGAATGCTACAGTGGGTTATCATCATAGCCGGGTATCATCCTAGCAAGCACGCCTCAGTCAGAACCAATTTACTCATCCGAATTCGGCGCCTAATAGCGTCGCTGGAAGATGGCATTCGCCCACGCTGTTTGAGTGGCTGCCAATCAACAAGCACTTCACCCGTGCGTTAAATTCACCAACACCTCACTTGCAGAAACCACGACGTATGCTGTATTCAAAAATTCATCTAGTGAGGAAAAGGCACACGAATGGACCAAAGAGCTCTGGGTTTGCCTTGCGTACAATCCCGACGACGAATCGACGTGACCCGGACAGAGATCGCATCCACATGCCTGTACACAACCGAGAAGCTGCCAGTGTCAAGACATATGGTATGCTAAGACACCAAGCAATGACAGAAGTGATTGGTTGCGAAGATCGCATCACGGAAACAGTGGTTGCGGTGTGATTCCTTCATCGTCAACCGTGGGTCGTCGGAAGAAATTACTACACAAAAGCAATTCAAGTTGTTGCACGCATGCGATCTGGACAACTAGCATGGCGACGGTGACTTATTCGCAAGTATCCTTCAGCAACAGTTGCTGATGTAGACTGGGCCCCAGATTCACTTCCCTGACTCGCTAGAACAGACACTCCTTGCCATCATCCCCATTCTTCTTGGATATACTAAACACCCCGCCGCGGTGGCGGTACTCATACTTGTCCCGAGGGGATCGACATGATTCCTTAGAAGCCCAGAACAGTGTATGACCCGTTCGAACTCGACCTACGCCAACCCGAGAGACGACCTTTCTGGTCGCACCTTCACGGGGTAAAGAAATGCACCAAATCTGCGGAAATAGCCGAAGAAGTCGGTGATAAGTCGTGCTTCAACGTTCAACTGCAACCACCTCCGCATCCTTAGAATCATTACGAACCCACCGATGAGTCACTGAAGAAACCTGATTCGGCTTCAACCGAGAGAACCGAGGACCGTGGAGATGCAAACTCTGAAAGCACTAAGGGTTGAGTGGCTTGAGATCGAATGTACTCGAGAGGGCAGAAAATCAGGGTATTGGCCTTTCTGTCAGCGCGGCCAGAGTGCTTCCCAGAGCCGGAGTCTGGGAGCTTCCCAGAAAGGCCATTTCAGAGACGCCCTCCGAGAGGGTAAGGACCCAGCAGGAAATGCCTTGATGCGTCGGAGTAGCAGTCAACCATAACTCCGATGCCAACGTACTTACCTGTTTCCGAGCTTCCTCTCTGAGCCAGCTTGTCAGAAAGTGCATGATCATCAAGTGCTGGCCTTGAGGCTACGTGAGAAATCAATCTGCCAGCCTCCGTAGTCCGGGCAAGCTTCGGGAATCGGAGGTCATACCATTGCTAACCCTGTGACTCTTACTACTATTAATATTAGTTCAGAACCTCACATCTCCACGTTGACAGGTTCTCTGGATGTCTTTCAGTACATTTCAGAATGTCGTTGGTATGTCTTTTGTATTGGGGGCGGTATCCTACGGGGTAGGTCTTCTTCCACTCTCCGTCCCACTCTCCAGTGCGTATCGAAAAAGACGCGGTCACGAGAAACAACCTAATAGACGAGTCACAAGGAAAACAACTGTCGGTCTTATCCAATCTGGGCACTGGACTACTCATAGGTACCGCGCTGGGAGTGATACTGCCTGAGTGAGTGGTCCACAACGCGTTTCAAGCCCCCCAATCACATCAATACTACAGGGGAATCGAGCAACTTATGGCCCATAGTAATTGGGAAGGGAGTTCCTACTCATTTGGCATTGGGCTACCAATCTTATCAGGGTTCGCTTTGATGCTTCTTCTGGAGGAATATGCAATCCCCCATGGACATTCACTGGCCCATTCTTCGACTTCTCAGGCTGAAGAACCTGTTTTTGATGTTGACTTAGAGGAACGAGGACGTCTTCCGAGTACAGAGAACCCTCCCTTGCGCCAGGCTGAAAGAAGTGGCAGTCAACGGGCCAATCCTCTAACATTTGGTTTGATCATCCACGCAGTCGTCGATGGGTATGCGTTAGGTGTCTCTGCGTCTAATACGCATTCCCCCAGTTTGTCATTCATCGTATTTATTGCAATCGTTGTTCACAAAGGCATGGGGCTCTGCTTCTACCGTTTTGTTATCTAATTAACAACAAATAGCTCCGACCGCGCTCGCTCTGACCACTGCGCTTCTTGCGAGTTCGCTGTCTGTGGCAGATTGCAAGAAGCATCTTCTGTATTTCAGTCTCGCGACTCCCGTGAGCTCGATTTTGTCGTATGGACTCCACGCCTTTCACTCGGAGAACCTCAATACCTGGTCAGGAAGTGCGTTGCTGTTCAGTGTAGGTCATTCGACTTAGTGGTGCTCGGAGAACACGATCTCATGCGATTTGGGTAGGGAGGCACATTTCTGTATGTAGCTTCGGTGGTACAGCCCGTATCGGGTCATGCACCAGAATCACCCACAAGCGAGATTCGGAAGACGGTTCGCGTTGTATTGCTTCTAGGAGGGATGTTTTTCCCTGTGCTGGTTAGTCGGTTGATAGTGCATGGGCATTGAACGTGCGACGAATCTCGATTTCGCCTAAATAATTGTGTGTGCTGGCGTGAATCGCGACCGACGCGGATTGTCAGAACTCGAAGGGTTCTGCGCTCGCGAACTTCTCGTAGTTAACGTTTTATCCCTCGACCATGTCTTCGCAGGGGACCGACTCTGAAAGTGAGCGGGAGTCTACGCCTCCGCCGCCTAAGCGGGCTCGTCCGTCTGGGTCCCCAAAGACTGCAAACGGCGCTCCGAATGTCATCCTCCCCGCCACTAGTTCTACCACGCCGGCAATGAACAACGCTCTAAATTTGCCTCCGCTCTCGGTTTCGATCCTCGGCGTCGAACCACTCGACGAATTCATCCGGGAGATTGCAGACTTCGTACACCACATGGTCATGAATAGACCCAACATGGGTCCCGATGCGAAGGTGGAGGTGGAAGCCAAGCTCGGTGTCCTCAGGGACCGGGTCACTGGGAAGAGGATTTCCCTACCAGTACTGGTGGAGACGAGTGCGTAATCAACGCCGCATCCCAGTTTTGAGCGTAACGTTGACACCGCCCCCCCAGTTCTCGTCCCAGATGCAGTCGACCTACGTTTCGAATCAAACATGTCGGCCGTTGGTATCTACATCTGCGGACAGCGACTCGAACTGAGAGAACTCATTCTGGATGTTTCAGACGCAACACAAGCATTTCAACACGATTCTCAACGACCTGCAACGCAGATCTTCCGAGGCCTCGCATCCAGCGTCTCCGCTTGTGTATAAGCACTTCAAGTTGGTCGATTCCTTTTTCACGACCGACAATTCTCGTGATCGTGACAAGATTCGCGTCACCCGCGAGGAGAAGACTGGAACGGTCATCGAGATCACAAAGAAGATGAGGTTGGGTGACCTGAACATACATTCCCCAAAGCGGGCAGCCGACTGGAGGGTCAGTGTCAATCTGGAGGTTCCGGGTGGGTCGAGAACTCCTATTTCGCGCTATCAGACACGCTAAAGCATCTCAGTTCCCCATCCTGTAGGGTCGCCAGCACTCTCGAGGAGAAAGGACAGAATATGCTACTCCCATGAAGAATTCAATATCGATCTCACACAGGTAGTGTCCAACGCGGGTCCCAATAGTCCGGTGAGTACGACTACCTCTTAACGGACGACTCGCCTTCATTGGTCTTTCCGTCAGCCTGAGACGCTACACGAGTTGGAAGTGGAAATTGCACGGTCTACATTGCTCCTGTCAACTGCCTCGAAGCGAGGGGATCCAAACGTGCCAGAACACGAACGTAACGCATTTGATGAGCTGATCCGGTCGTTTGTGAACAATGCTAGGATTCTTGTCAAAAACGCCAATGAAGGATGGCACTGAGTAGAAGCCTCGTACAGTTTGCGTATGCTTTCGGGGCAACAAGATTCGTAGATGCACTCCGTATACTACAGTGTTCTCAGCAATACATGATATAGGGTACTGTGGTAGAGGAAGCAAAGTTGTTATACACCAACGATTTCGACCAAGTCACCGTCTTCCAAGTCAGCATCTCCGATCTCCGCTTCGGAATCCATCTTATCTCCATCAACCACCAAGCGAGGGAACGGAGGGGATTTCGCTCCTGTTCCATAGATGTCGGGCAAGCCTGCTGCTTTGAGGAATGCCTTTGCAATCGCGCCACAGGTTGTAGTCGTGCGAACTGTGAGAGGGAATGTCTTGTCCTTGGTAGCTGCGGATCGGAATACAAGCTTAACGGTGTCTCCTGCAGTGGACTCGGCTTCCGACTCAACATCGGAATGTGGTATCGTAGGCGGCGAACTGTCATCCTGGAGAGACGGGGATGTTGCGCGATTATTTCGTTGCGCACGAATGTATTCGTCAGTGTGTTTGTCACATGCCTCTACGTGTATAGTCAGAAACTCCAATAGCTACCGGGCAGGATGAACAAACCGAGATCTCCCTCTGCCCACATGTGAAGACTATGTGGCGTTCCTGAAGCAAAGACGCGCCTTTGGTCGTGACTGACCACGAGTTGGTCCGTCATGATCCCGGCTAAGTCGGCAACTTCGTCGAACAACTCCCGGAAAGTGTCGTGCTAAATCAATACGGAAGTAGTATTAGAATGAACACAGAGTGAAAGGGGAAGACACACTCGTCTCATGGTGAACTCCCAACGCTCCTCCTGAGCCGAGGCAGAGGGGTCGCGTGGATGTGGTCGCCAACAAACAATGATATTGACGGTTTCGGGCCCTCCCATGCGTTCCGTTTCGATGTGACTGTGCTTCACTTGTCGCCTGGCTGCTTCAGCAATCTGTGCAAGTTCAGGGTCCAAGTCCAATGTATCGGTCGAGTCATCCGGGAAGAATGTAGGAGAAGGAGGACGCTGTTGTACCGCTAGTGCTTGTCTGACCTCGCAACGTGAATGAAGAGATCGATGATCAAATGACGAAATTCAAACCTGACGAGGTTCATTGCATGTACGCGCTGATGGACTGGTAGTTCCGGGGGAGGAGTAATAGATTTAGAGCGACTCCTTCCGCGTTTGCGTTTATTGGGTGACGAAGTCTCCCCGGGTTTGCTGGGCGTGTTTTCGAGTATTTGAACATCATCAGCTTCGTTGTCCGAGGAAAGTCTGGGAGGAGTGAGTTAGGGATGTGACAAAGAAACGAGGCCTCGGGAGACAGTGCCGGGGATTTTGTCTAAGGTACGGCAGCGAGGGATGGCTGGTGTAACAGGACCCAAGATAGGGTTCATGAGTGTAATCGGATGTATGGACGTACAGTGCAGTCACATCCGTGTCCTGCCAACGGGCGCGGTCGTTCTGCTTGATCGGCCTCTTCTTGCGGTGTTTCTGGAATGACTTGTCCCCCGGTTCATCCACATCCCAGTCATCGTCGGTGATTGTGAACGGTACGGCCTCTGGTGGGATGTGAGCTCGACAAGCAGAGACGGGCGGCACTGACTCACTTGCGGCGGACTGTTCGAGTTTCTTCCAGTGTTGAGCTGTTCTTCCCCTGTTCCTGCGAAAGAGGTCGTCCTCGTCGGCGACCGCTCCGGTGGTCTGCGTCGGCGGCTTCGACACTTGTCGCGGTCGTGGTCGCGGACGCGCCGGCTGAGCCATACAGCATTACCCGTGGGAATTTCGGCTGGTTTGACCATTCGTGGTCACAAATTGAGTCACGTCACGCTACCCTCCAATGTCGGACAAGGTCGTGTTCAAGAAATCCACGTCGCGTCCAGCTCAACGTGCTCGCCACGTCGACACCGACCCTGACGCCGCACCATCGTCCGCAGAAGACGCGCCCATCACACTCGCATCAAAGCTCAAGTCAAAGGCGAAACGCTCACAACCAAAGTCCCGACTCAGCTTCGGTGCTGATGACGAGGTAGGCGTGTTACATCCCACCTGGCAGCCATCCTCATGTGTCCTGCATTAGACCGCAGAAGAACCCGCATTTCAGATTAAAAAATCCAGCCTGAGTCGGAAACTCAAGCTCGGCTCACACCCGGCGTGCGTATTGCACGGTGCACCTCATCTGTGTACTGACACTTTATCCCAAGTTTTCTACCCGTCACTTCAGATCAGCCTCCCATCGGCACTTATTCCAATGGTGCTCCCGTCTATGACCATGCTCACTTATCGGAACTCAAAGCTAGCACGTACTCCACTCGACCGCCCGTCAATAATGACATTTGCGATGTGGATGAGAGTGCAGTAGAGATTTTGGGATCGTTAGGCGAGCATATATGTACCTTTTTTCCAATATCTCGTGTTAATATTGCCTTAGAGTCAGCTGAATCCGTGATTCCTTCCCAGTCAAGGATCGTGGCCGCGAAGGAGCAACGAGAACGTCTACGCGTGGGTGGTGCAGAACAAGAGTACATCTCACTGTCCGTTACAAAGCGGGCCGATATTTCTCAAGGCCCTCACCCTGAAAGCCGGCTGATGCGGGAAGAAGATCAGCTTGGGGAAGGCGAGGACGGTAGGTGAGGCTTCCTCTTTATGATATCATTCCTCTTCATTCGTGCCTTCCAGAGTATGCGGAGTACACAAGCGCACAAGAGAGGATAGCACTCGGTAAAAAGGCACGCAAGGTTGAGGCCTCGAAACGAAGAGACATCATGATGGAAATGATTGCTGATGGGTAAATGCGATCTCTCTTTGTGTGTTTGTTTTGACGCCGTCTGTCAGAGAGGATGAAGATGAAGAAACGTTGGAATGGGAGAGGGAGCAGTTGCGGAGAGGCGGCCATAATTCTGCAATGGCCCTGGAGCCCACTGCCGTCAAGCGAGCTTACAAGCCTGCGCCAAGTATGCCTATCACTTCTTCTATCATACATCTGCTCACAGCAGCGCAGTCCCACCTCTAACTGATGTACCTGTCCTTGGCCAAGCTACTGAACGATTTCAGCGATCGCTGGCCTCACTGGTTGATTCACATGCTTCGAGCACCAGCGCCATTACTTCCCTCGCAGAACAGCGTGCTGAACTTGATACACGAGAAACGGAGCTCCGATCGATGATTATTGCTGCAGAGTCGAAGAGAAGTTGGCTCGCGGAATTCAAAGACTGGGTCGAGAGTGTGGCCACCTTTCTTGATGAAAAGGTCACATTGTGATTTTGTGCGTGCAACAGCGCTGACCTAACTTACAGTTCCCCAGGCTGGAAGAGCTGGAAAAGGAATATTTTTCTATACTGAAAGAACGAGCCGAAATGATTGCGAGGCGGCGTCGTTCCGACGACGAAGACGATCTCTCAGTTGTGTTTGGCACCGTGCACAAACCCTCTGAGCAATCGGAAAAAGTCGATGGATTGCGTCATGCACTACCTACGCCGAACTCTGTCCTCCTCAGGAGAGAGCGGCGCACTGCCAGATTGGCAAGACGCTCCCGCCGACACACAGCCAAGTCGGCGTCAGACACCGAAAACCACGAAGAAGGGTATTCAACTGACTCGTCACTCACTCAGTCCGACGCTCTCGACTATCAGCAGGCACTCGAAAGAATAATCACGGATGGTAGAGATATCCTATCTGACGTTCGTTCTGCCGAGTTCAAAGACCCGAACTGTGGCCTTGCAAAATGGTTTGGCGAATGGCGTAAACGTTACGCTGACATTTATATTGGCGCTTGGGGCGGCCTTGGATTGGTAGGAGCTTGGGAATTTTGGGTGCGGCTCGAAATTTTGGGATGGAACCCATTCGAGGTATATTATTTCCTACCCTTTGACATAATTCCTGAACCTCGTGCCAGTCACAAAAAAGTCTGGACCAATTCTCTTGGTATTCATCCCTGTATCAATATTCTCGACCTCAAGGCGAAGATGAAAAAGGTGACGAAACGGAACTGGGTCCGGACGGCGACATTGTCTCGGCTATGATTTCCACGGCAGTCGTACCACGCCTTTGTAAGATGGTCGAGGCAGGGGCACTTGATCCGTACTCGGCGAAGGACGTCCGAAGAATGGTGGATCTCGCCGAACAAGTGGAAGCCTCAGTAGGCACGGAGAGTAATAAATTCGAGGTATACTGTGTTATTCGTATGGGTTGAAGGATTACTAACATGGTACGGATCTTTAGTTGCTTTTGAAATCTATCCACATCGCTTTTAGCGGTGCTACGTCCAATGCGGAAGACCTTCTGTTCCCCTTTCTAGAATTGAACGGTTCCCCTTTTGACCCGCAAGCGGCGCCCACCAGAGAACGCTTACTTTCTCGAATCACGAAACTCGTAGAAAATATGCTCCGATGGCGCAAGTACACTGGTGACAGGCACGAGATAGGCAAAATGTGCGTACGGCTTCTAAATGATTGGATACTTCCTGTTGCAGAGAGCGGATGGGAAGTTGGTGGCGAACGAAAAGTCCGCCAGGTGACCAATTCGGTTCTTTGTCGTCCAACGTGATCTTATTCCATCTTAGGTGATGGACGCTTTGCCACAGGAATTAGCGAGCTTAGTCAAAGCGACGATGTAACCGCAATGACCATTTTACACGTCAACTTGCGCAGAATTGGTCACCATCGAGCGTTCGTTCAAATTTCGACTAATGCCACTAGGCGCAGTGCCGAGCCTTCTATGCCAAACACGGTGATAATCGGTCACCACGTTATCGCCGCTGGCTGCTCGGAAGATGAATATGAAGCCTCGATGACCAGCCATGTTTGGGCAATTCGGCATGGCTAGTTCGTTCCGCTGTCAGACACTACAATGTTCCGTTGGGTGAATACTTTTTTTGTGCGAAAATACTATTTATGTATGTAAGGATGTTGATTAAACTCAACGAGTGACGGCGAGATAAGTGTAAGGAGATATATTATTGGTGGCCAATAGAGAGAAGTCTTGTTGTCATCCTTGGTGCCAGTTTTTGTTTGTTTGTCAAAGAGAATTGATCTGCGGTCAACTTGTCCGTGGATTCTCCGATTGGACACTTCAAGTTGTCTTGCCTTCCAGATAACGCCCGAGCTGGGATTCTCGAAGCGCGGTCCAGCTTCGTCGCGCGAGCCGCCGTGTACGGCGGACGCCACTGCATGATGTCAATGGACGGACATGGCTGTGGGAAGGCTCAGCGCATTGCCGAGGGAAATAGACAACTCGGGCGATCTTCGTCTGCTACTGCCGTCGAAGCTAGAGCTGATATGTGGCAGGTGGGGAGAATGCCAATGAAGACTTGCTGTGGCTCGTCGGGTCTGCAATGCGGTCATGATGGTGTGGGGGTGGAATGACGTGCTGGGCAGACCACATAACTAAAGACGGGAATTAGCAGGCATCGAGAGAACAAAATACTACGCACCATACGCCGTCGACCTCCTTGGCTCTCTGGGTGTACTTTTCGAATGCGTAAACCTCGTCGCTGACACGACCTCACGGTGGGTGGCGAGGTCCAGGTTCGATACATTTGTGATGCGGGCGCGCTCAACTTGAACTTGTTAGCGCCCATACTCATCATCCAAACTAGGCTAAATTTTCAGGCAAACGGATACCACCACCTCCACTACTTTACTGTTTTGGACTCGGGCCATCAGTCACATCGCAATCAAATAGTGGTGTGCTATCCTTTGACCGAGCACACTGCAAAACGTGTCTCTTCCAGGACCGCCCAGATACCGGACCAAACACCACCGAACTGGTTCATTAATAATTGGTGATGGCCGCCTTGGCTGCATGAGGTCAATGCGGCTAGCTGATCTTGCCGATTACGAAGGTGATCGTTACGTTACATCCACCGTGACCGTCAAACTCTGCTTCGTCAAGAAATCAAATGCAACCTCCTTGAATCGTCAATGCAACGGGGCCTGTATCGGATCCTCCATTTACGGTTTCGGTACTATTGCAATGGGACCTTCCGCTCTTTGCGCCTATAAAAACCAATCCGAAAAACCTTGTCCCCCACTGCGAGTACCACTCTCCCATTCCTTCTTTCATCGCTCCTTCGATTCGAGATGACCTCTAAAGCTATGGACCAAGAGCGTGTGGTGGTGCGGGTCTCTGAGACCTCGAGCGCGTCTACTCGCTCCCATGCGAAGCATTTTATTCCCTTCGCAGACTGTGATGACTGTACGCGGTATCCTAACCGTTGGTCAAAAATGAGGTCAGTCTACCCTTCGAGGTCTCTGGCTCTCCTCATACTTCTCGCTAGGGAATACATACGAGAGCCAGCTGCTGAATTCATTGGCACCATGATCCTTGTCATCTTTGGTTGTGGTGGCGATTGTCAAGTTGTTCTATCATCCAAAACCGTCGTTTCTGCTAGTCCCAAAGGGGTCAGTATTGAACACTAAAGCGAAATCAGTTGTTCGACGTTGACGTTTTGATGGTAGGAATTTCTCTCTCTTAACTTAGGTTGGGCAATCGGTAGGTGATTTTTTCTATTAGGTTGCTAACACAACTGAGCATCCTGCAGGCGTGGCAATGGGCGTATGGGCCTCTTGTGGAATTTCAGGTGGTCATATAAACCCAGCGGTACGTTGCGTGGCATCCACTAGTGTCATGCACTCAGCCCATCTCAGGTTACTCTTGCCCTGGCTTCTGTCCGCAACTTCCCTTGGAAGAAGGTTCCGTCTTATATCCTAGCTCAACTCCTTGGGGGTATTTGTGGGGCCGGTATCGTTTACGCCAACTACTACCATGCCATCAATCTCTACGAAGGAGGGTCCAACATCCGCACTATCAACGGCACTGGTAACCTGTTTGGGACATATGCGGTGGGTTCTACAGATCCCTTGTTGAAGATCTGTGTTGACGACGACACAGGCGGACTACTTGACACCTGTTTCTGCATTTTTCTCCGAGGTTAATTCCACTTTGTTTTATACACATCACAAGAGCTTACATGTTTCCATTAGTTCTTGGGAGCCGCTATGTTAATCATTGCGATCTTGATCGTGACGGATAAACGGAACGGCCCAGCCCCAACAGGCCTTGTCCCTTTTGCGCTCTTCGTCACTATCCTTGGCATTGGTCTCGCCCTCGGCATGGAGACAGGATATGCAATCAATCCCGCCCGTGATCTTGGTCCGCGCATTTTGACGGCAATGGTCGGCTATGGAAGAGCTGGTAGGTCATACTCAATATTAATTAACAGCTTATATTGATCCATCCCCAAGTCTTTGACTTTAGGAATCAATACTGGATTTGGTGCCCACTACTTGGCCCAATATTGGGTATGCAAATCGGAGCTTTGGCCTATGATACCTTCCTCTACACTGGCTCTGATAGCCTCGTCAACAAGCCGTACGTGTTAAATTATTCACATGGATTTTCTCGTCGATGAAGGTTTCTGATCTTAATGATGTTTAGTAACCTGGAGGCCGAAAGAAGGCACCTCGAAGGCTGCAATCACCGTGAAGAGCATGTGGGTGTGGGTGTTGAAGTAGTTTAATGACTTCCTTTGGTTTTTCTTGGGAAAACATCGCTTCAGGACTTTTGTTGTAATGCGACGCATCATGGCTGATGATGCTGTTCTATCACTTCAGACTTTTGTTAGACCATCTTGACTCGGATATGTTGATTGTTATCGTGTTGTTGTGATTGCAATGTACGAAATTTGACTTGGTAATCGCAATTTCGTCCTACTTGAACCCAGTGGCTGGACACGGAATCACGGTACTCATGTGCGAACTTCGCGAACTGCCATCAGGGTTGCAAGTATTCAACAAGTTCCCTATGGATTTTTCACATGATGATCATGAAGCTTTGAACTTGTCTCGCAATTGCAGGGCATCAAGCTTTCAAAGTGCCAAGTCGTGCTGGATTCACTGGCAGAGTCGACCCAGATCTGTCGGACAAGGACACAATGAACCATAGGGCGGCTCGGAAACCGAATCAGCCGACGGAAGATGGCCTGCGCCCGCCTGGTTTCTCAGACAGGAACACCCAGGCCGTTGCGCAGCTTCATCCCAATAATGCATTTTGAGTATCTTGTATTTTTAGTAATTTGCAATTGCATTCTGGAGGGTCTACTACTTTGCCAAGAGTGCCACGTGCCGCTTAGATGGTCCCATCATCATCTGACATTCAAGCTTCAAGGTTCGATCTTTAATGTGCGGCCAAGTCGTGCCGGAGTCGACCTGGGCTTGTCGGACAAGAACACAGTGCATCATCGGGCGCCTCGGAAACCGAATCAGCCGACGAAACCTAGCCCGGCGTGCTCACTTGGTTTCTCAGCCAGGAACACCCTGCGGGGCGCGTTGTACAGCCTGACATCATAATGCATTTTGAGTATTTTGTATTTTTAGTATTGCGATTCCATTTTGGAGCGGCCACTACTTTGAAAGTCACTGGCACAGTCACCATGCCACGTTCAGATCAGTGACCCCAAGTTGTTCTGATTCCGATCTCGGGTAATCTATTATACGCCGAACCGAGGCTTTGAAAGGCCCGGCGGGATGGCGCCATCATAGCGGTTCAAAGTAGGTGCAGCCCCTTACATACACGTCTCTAAATCAGTCTTTGGAGCCCCGAGAACGCCGATCAAGCAATGACGTTACAGATTAGAGGCTCATATGGAGAGTTACTGACGAGTCTAGATTCTGGTCCTCTGGAGTGGCTCCAGGTCACCGCCGATGGGCCTTTTCACTCTGGCTTGGCAGCGCTGACTATCCGGCTCGTTGCATCCCATGATAAGCTAATTCTGGCCAGCGTCGTAACGTAACTTGGCATCCACGCAACTGCTGCGCCCACTCATCTTATGATCTTATGAAATTCTCTCCCCGGTGATATGTACCCGGTTTTGTTCCCACAGTGCCCATCTGACTCCATCAAGCTTCTCTGCTGCTACCGTTTGAAGAATGATGTATCGGATTCTAGTTCCGCCGAATTCGAACCAGTCCTTTTCCGAGACCAAACCCTCAAACCAACGGCCACCTCCACTAGAACCCCAAAACACACGGAAGTTGTTAACGAAACATTGATAGTAGGTGTCATGATGAGTCTCCAGAGGCCCTGCTTGTGGTCAGCATGTCAGTGCTATCACTGCTATGAGACGTTGTTGCGAAACCAAACGTCTGAGCCGGAACTTCAAGAGTGCGTATTCACTTTGAATGGCACGAGCCCAGAGTCTCAGGAATATTTGAGTGTAATTACTGGCAGTGCCCCGAATAAGGTGAGATGTTGAACTCGTTATTTCTTATGCTGCGGGAGTCACTTGCAGAGTTGTCCTCTCGAGGTCTCGATGTCCTATCCACGACGAGCAGAGGGGCGACTTTCTCGTTGATCCGAGCCGACCAGGCCTCAGAGGCGAAGTCTCGCGTCGTTCCTGGCGAAGACTATTTTTCTCTCAACTTTCAGGTGGGCAGCATGTTAGCATCGCTTTGTATCTCAAATGAAGGAGAGCCTCGGGCATGTTCCTTCCGC
>JBBPQC010000534.1:0-17727 GCA_038092295.1 Leccinum arenicola
TTGACAACTGCTTGCCGTTTAGCAGGGAGACCGACGAGCCGTTCTCCATGCTTCGTGAAGGCAACAACAGAAGGAGTCGTCCGGGCACCCTCCGAGTTTTCAATGACACGAGACGACTTTCCCTCCATGACGGAAACACATGAGTTCGTCGTACCCAAATCAATACCCACGACGGGTCCTAAGGTGGATGAATCAGACCTAGACCGCACTCGGGCCATATAGCTACACACCATTGATTTTGGTGTTCATGTTCCTCGCGATCGATGACCGCGGAAGGCCCTGTGAAGAAGATGTGTGAGAGCTAAACGACTTGAAAAAAGAAAACGCACTGCATAGTTGCCAGAACGAGCAACGGAGGCACGGAGAGAACGAGCTGCAGTGAACATGGAGGATGAGAACGAAAAGTGAGGAGAAAACGGTGGCGGCAATTCTTCAAATTTTTAGGCTTTCAATGAACTTACGTCAGCGTTTCCATGCGCAATTTCCCACGTCGTTTGTTCGAGCCACGCAACCAACGAAAATTTTGCTTCCGAGTCAAAACTTTCTCCAATCATGAATCTGTTGCCCGGATCGTTGAGGCACTCAGAACATACATTTACAGGAACGGGTCCATTCGCGCTTAGCGGGAGAAATGATACAAGTGATCATTGGCTAATGGACATCACGTGATTCGAGTCAGCAAGCCGGATTGCTCCGAAGTGTCAGTTACCAAAAGCATCAGTACTTGCTCCACCATAACAGCAACTGAGATTCGCCTGAGATGTCGAACCGTGCTCCTAAACGTATCGGTGGAGAATATGGGGAAATACGCCATAGCATCGACATCGATAAACTGAATGGATATCTCGTCTTACATGTCCCAGCTGTCAGGTCTCCAGTAGACGTCCAGCAATTCAAAGTATGTTCACAGTCATTCGCGATCGACTAGACCCACCTGATCTTCTGTCTAGTTTGGGCAGGTGTGTATGATCGGCTTTATTCAATATTCCATCCGATTATAACAAATCCTAGTCCAATCCTACTTACATCCTAACGGATGCTAGGTTTGTACCACGTGTCAACATCATCGCATATCAAGCAGTATCTGACATTATGGCAGCCAGAAACGTTTTGTCTTGCGAAAGAAACCCGCGGGAGAGCTACTCTCCTCTACTGCTCATCAGATTGAGCGCGAATATCAAATTTTGAATGCCCTCCATCAGCACAATACCAGGCCTAGCACCAATCCTTGGCAAATCATCCCTGTCCCGATACCCTATGCTTTGTGCGATGATGTCAAAGTCATTGGAACACCCTTTTATATCATGGAATATTTGGAGGGTCGGATATTTACCGACCCGAGGATGTTCGAAGTATCTCCGCATGACCGACGTGAATGGCGAGTAAATATTAATGAATCGCAACGTATGCATCTAAAAGTGGCGCCACTAGTTGGACTTCCGCTGTGCAGGCTCTTGCGGCGCTATCGTCCCTTGACCCGATTGACATTGGGCTGGGTAACTTTGGATCATCCAAGAGTTACTATCCCCGTCAGATCAAGTCCTTGACCCGTATTTCTAAGGTGCAGGCGGAGGTAGTCGACATCGAAACAGCGAAACCAACAGGAAGTATACCATTTTTCGACGAGTTAATAGATTGGTATCAGAAGCATCTCCCGGATGAGAGAAAAACTGGATCACGCATCGTTCACGGAGATTACAAGCTTGACAACTTGATCTTCCACCCATTCGAGAACAAAGTAATTGGAATTTTAGACTGGGAGTTGTGTACTCTCGGCAGCCCGGTAGGTCGCCTTACACTACTTTTTTGACTCGAAATGAATACGTATTAGCTGGCAGATTTTGCGAATCTCACGCAGCCATGGGCGATTGATCCCAAAAACGTACCAGATGACCCACTCTTCAAGAACATCAATTCTATCAAGGCATTCAAAAATACAACGAAAGACGTGCCTACATCCCTAGAAGACCTGGAACGTGAATATTCGCGCCTCACCAATCAAGCATACCCTATCGAGGATATGGTTTTCGTCCGTAGTTGGATGCTGTTCCGAGTGAGCCCAATTTCCCAGCCTTCGCGGATCACTGCCTAGATCAGATATAGTTGGCGGTCATCTCGCAAGGGATTGCAGCCCGGTTTTCCAGGCGCCAGGCAAGTTCTGAACACGCATATATCCACACTCGGTTGTTTGCTATAGTGGGACACCTTGCAAGGATCGTTCTTGAGGATGACGGATACAGTATCAGCAACAGGTCCAGGCTATAGATCACCAGTGTCGTTGTACTCGAAGACGCCAATACCTATACATAGCTACTCCTCTTTTTGTCCACGAAGTTCTTTACATCTTCCATACGGGGCCGTTCGCCAGGGTTCTGTTTCCAGCATTTCTCGAGCAAACTCCACAGACCTTCCCTTATGTCGTGTTTGTAATCGTCATACTTGAGCCTGCCATTTTGTGTGACAAACATCAACACCGCAGCGTCGTGCGAACGATTGTGGTACGGTTGCTTTACAGAGAATATCTACATGTGTATAATGCAATTGAGATCATGAGAGAAGGTGTGTGCCAATGGTATATCTCACCTCCGTCGCTGTGATTGAGAATGCCCAGACATCAGTTGCGGATGTGGGTCGTATTGCTACCGCAGCTGTCTGCTCGGCCAGGAGTTCAGGGGCCATGTATCGAAGAGTGCCAGGTGTGTTCTTAGTTGTAAAGCCTGACATGTCGAGTACAATAGAAAGACCGAAGTCGGTCACGACTGCTTGTCCACTGTCGTTAATCAGGATGTTCCCCTAGAAGGATCACAGCACACGATGAGGACATGATCCAGAGATGAAATCTAGCTCCGAACCGGTTTGATGTCTCCGTGAACGACACGATGGCCGTGCAGAAAAGCCAAACCACTAGATATTTGGTATAGCTGGTGCGCTACCTTCGGTGTTTCCGTTTATGATGATGCGATTTCGATGACTTACTAGATCCATCTTTCCGCGGAGCGCAATATTTTTGCCTGTAACGTACTTCTGCAAACTCCCATTCTCGTAGTATGGTGAGATCAATGCAGGAGCTGGGTGTCGGGACACGTCGGAAGTGGTCATGATTCCAAGGAACGGTGCGATATTGTCGTGGATCATTGTAGTCCAAAGTCTTGCTTCTCGCAGAAGTTTCTAACACAGAGACGACGTCAAATTCGAAACATTGCTAGATCTAAGGGGCGGTACGCGATCGATCCACTGACCTCGTTGAACCGTTTCGATTCTTCAGCGGAGAAGGCGCTCCTGATCACCTTTATCGCAACTTTGATCTGGAATAATACGTCGGATCGAGGGAATGATCGTCCGATCAAAGTACATGCCTTGCGATTTCCTTGCTTGGGATCGACATATTCTCCCAGCCAAATATCTGCGTGATTGCCAGCATCTACAGGGTGTCGACCGGTTCTGTGAATCACAGAGGTGAGATCTTTGAGCTCCACGTTCATCAGAGCCATGCTGGGCTAAGTTCAGGGAGACAATTGAAGTGCCTTTTTAGTCATTTTCATCAGCGACCGACTCCGAGTCGGAAGAGTTCCAAATCTAGAAGGCATGTTGTCGTCCGCCGGAACTTTGAACTTCGGCTTATGTAAACGAACCAGCCCTTCCGAGTCCATCTCAGATTGCTTGTACCACTTACTATTAGACCACTTAGGACAATATTCTTGATACAATGGAGTCCCAAGTTTTATTAAATCCTTCGACTTCACCGACCTCGATTGCTACGTCCGTAAGCCCACTCTGATGGAGCCTTGAATCAACATGAATAGCTGTCTGACATGATCCTCTCAGCTCTGAGTCGCAGAGCGCTGTCCCGGCACCGCAGACCTCCAATACCGAGCCGCTCGTGATGCAGATAATCGTCCGTAGGGATCTCTTTGACGTGAGTCAAGCCGTCAGAGTGTCTTGTGGAGAACTAATTCACTGCCAAAGAAAGAAAAGTGGGGCGTCGGGCCACTCATGGCACAGGCGGCGCATGCAGCCACCGCGGTATGCCGGTCGCATATGTGTCCTTGTATTTCCCCTCCGTTGACGCATCTCACTGGCAGATTCTACACGAGACGCGCGATCGACAGGAAACGATCGACTATCTTGCAGACCTCAGGAATATGCGCAAAGTGAGTCTGCCTGTCGATATCCGATATCCGTGGAACACAACACAAACCGAAAAAGGTCGTTCTACAGGTGCGATTCATCCATTTTCCGCGCACAAATGACCCTAATTCTCGGGTTTATTCCAGACACCAGATGCGTCTGCGCTTGAAAAGCTTTCAACTGCTCTTTCAAACGCTGATCCATCGCCGATCCATCATCATGTATGGACAGAGCAACCGGAAAACATTCCCACTTGCATCGCACTTGCACCCAATAGAAAGGAGAAGCCAATACGCAAGGCGTTGGACAAATCTTCGTGCCGGCTGTGGCGAAGCGATTAGTAGGCATGGTCCACTTACAGATTAACATCGAAAAACGGTGCTAAGTAACACACATATGTAGATGGAAATTGGCGTTCCCATGCATGCCTGTCGGCGCAATAGCAGCATCGACAGCTTCTCTATACCATTTAACCCAATTGAGTGCCTTCCGTCTTCGGTGACCTACAAACATATGTCGAGAGATGGTATCGAATTTGCGCTAAAAAAACCGTTTGTCAGTATCAAGAGCCAAAATATACGAATCAAACTGACTCGGATGAAAGATCGATTCAGGAGACTCGCGACCTTTGTGTACGTCTGGTTGAGCCACCTGAACATTATTCCTGAGATGTTCCTGGTTGGCCTAAGATCGCTTGTTGCGCTGATAATGAACGAGACTTTACGATGGCCTGAGTCGTCATGCGGAGTTGCTTGCGAGTGGTGCTCGTGAGGATCTCGAAGTACCGAGTGAATTAATTGTTCTCATGTGCCGTTTGGTGCATCAAATAGGAATTTCCTGCCGGTGTCAAGATCAAAACGCCAACCACCTACAGGGTCGGTAAGTTGATGAACATTTATAAATCTATGATATTCCTTACCCTGACGTGCTGCAGGGCGATCCAATACTCTCTGTTCTCAAGGTCGAGCCAGGGTCAAGTGCGATCTGTGATATTTAGCCCGGCAGGAATAGATCGATTATACCTACGGTAGCCAGTTGAGGACCTCTGCTAGCACGCTTCCAAGTGGCGATATCATCATCGACCTCTTGCCTAAGGTCATCCGGCCAACCCTGCTTCAAGATGTGTTTGACCTCGACAGTTGCTGTTTCTGCTCCGAAAATTCTTCATGTCCTTGACCATGGATCCATGCCCACCTTCGTCATCCTCCTGCTTCAGCTCAAGGATATGCGGAGGGTCGATAATATCCTCGCCGATACAGCTGACGGTGCAACACCCTCTGAAAAAAAGGGTCCCGTCTACTGGGTCGAGTATCTTTGGCGGGGTATTTCCCAGATGGAGTTCTAACCCTTTCTCGTCGTTTCACCACTCGCTTTGGGAACTCGGGGTGGCCGAGGTGGAGTGTTATCATGGTCCGATTTCTAGGACTCATGGTTCGAGCCGCTGTTTTTGAAGGTGTCAAGGAAACGATGCATTGTGGGTTATACTAAAAGTGGCTCCTCTGTCGAAGCGAAGAAAATTGACGAACCAACAAAGCGAATTCTGGTGAGCCCTCTTGCTCACGAAGAAGACTCGGAGCCGCAAATTGTAGCGATGCCAACTCCAGCACTAATATCGTCGATTCTGACGAGTATACAAGACTGTCCGGACCCCCCGAGGTCACCGTAACGAGACCTACGATCGGTAGGATAAGGGCAGGTGTTTCCGCGCGTCAATTGATTCAAGTGAAAATCATGCGCGAAATGGTGACGTCACTGGCGGGTGATTACATAGCCAAGCACATATAAAATGCGTCAAGTAACTTGGCCTATTTCATCTTCTCATCCCACATCATGACTACGCCAGGAGATTGTACATGCCAGAGCAACTGCGGGTACGCACTCCTAAATAATCTTGAAGTCCGTTCAGCTTATGAATATGACCGTTTCCCAGTGCCTGCGGTCCAGGGCCATCCGAGACTGGATGCGCTTGTCCCAAGGGAAAGTGCAACTGCGGCCCATGCGTGAATGCCGCACACTCGACAAAGGTATGGACTTCCCCTATCCACCCCAAACTCGCGTTGATGATGTGATGACAGTGTGAATGCCGTGGTTCTGGTGAGAACTGCGCATGCACCACTCAGGGTCAGGCGTGCGCCTGCGAGCGCAAGTAGAAAGTAGCGACCGAGAGAACAAGCAGCGCCTTGTCTGGCGCGTGTGTACGATATGTGCGGAATCTGCGTAGCTGTATACAAGAATCCCGTGCTAGTGTTTTTCGCAGCCGAGCGACTTTGTACAAAATGAATAGGGGCTTCGGCCAAATAACAATAGCAGGACTCAAAGTTGAGTCTTCGTCCCGAGCGAATCTGAGGTAATCGTCGGATAGCGATTTCCAATGCTCTGCCGGGATGCCGACCATCCCAAGTCCTGAATCTCCGACAGAAATCGATTTGAGCATCAACCCACAAATACTCGACGTCAAATCGTCGTTCTGGTGCCCAAGTCCCCCCACGTCCCAGCCCCCTCCGTCCCAGCCCCCTCTGTCCTGGCAGCCATGAGATCCAAGTCGGATTCGGCGTCTGCTTCTGGAGGGAAAAGTATAAAGGTCAAATGGGACAAAGTGCACGCCTATCGCACCGATCTCTTTATCGAGTGGTGCCAGGACAACCCTACACAGCGCGTCAAGCTATTTTCGGACTCTACGCAGGATGCACGACAAGAAGGACGCACCAGAGTGCAACTCAACGCTGCGAAGAAGACAGTATATCAGGAGTTGGCGAGGTATATATTCGAGTCCGACCCCGAGTACAGCAAGGAGTGGCTCGCAAAGCCACAAGCGTTCGTAAGCGCCACTCAGCGCAATCACAATAAGTAAGTACTACGTCTTTCATCTTATAACTACTACTAACCATATCTGACATGCCCGCCGCCGCTTGTGTACTAGCATGAAACTTCGATATAACAAGCAGGTCAAGAACTTGGGTCAAACAGGTGCAGGGCTGACGATTGAGGAGCTCGAGAACGGAGAAAAGAGTGGGGTCCTCGGTACGTCGTGTTTCTCTCATCGGACTTGTGCTTATCGTTTGTAGGCAAAATCGTGGATGAGTTTCCATGGTTCCCTGTCCTCCACGGGTGGTGGAGGTCGAACCCGGTCTGCAACGTGGTATTCAGCACAGCCGACCCCGAACAAGACTTTGCGGGGGATGCTGCTTCCATATTCCATATGCGTCCTGAGTTTCCGATGGCAGGCGGCACTGCCAGCGGTTCCGAGTTAAATTTGTCCGCTCCCCAGCCCGAGGCTACCGCCCTGGCCAGTTCTTCAATAAGTTCTGGCCCAGGCTTTTTTAGCAACGAGAACTTGAATCATGATCTACTCCTCCCACTAGGGGAGTCCGGCGAGCGCCAGTGCCAGTGGACAGTAGATGACTTCGCCGCCTGGGATGTCAGCAGGACTATGGACTTGGATTTGCCCTTCGGGGACCCTTCTCTGCTCGCGTTTAGTACCGTCAATCCTTCCGCCCTCTCGTTGACTGGTCACGGTGCCGACCCTTCTGGTGCCCTTTCGTTTACTGGCGGCGCTGATCCCTCCGGCGCCCTCTCGTTTACCGGCGATCCCTCCGCCGCCGTCTCATTCACGGGTCATGGCGCTGATCCCTCCGTTGTCTCGTTCACCGCTGGTCACAGTAGTATGCCAGTCGACCTATCCTTCAACACAGCACTCGGTCCAGTTCCCACCATGCCGCCTGCAGGTCACGGTCCTGCTATCCCCCCCGCTGACTCGGACATGCCCCCTGCCGACTCAGACATGCCTCCTGCCCCCCCTCCGACCAACTCTGACCTCAATGTCATCTCACTAAATGACGATGTAGGTTATCGTCCACCCCGCCGCAAACCCCTTGTTCCTAGCCATGCAGAGACCCAGCGGGTCCTGCAAGCAGCCAAAAACACCAAATTTTTGGTGAAGTCTGACAGTCCGGGCATACCGAGCACGGACGACTCCGACTCGGATGCCGCTGCTGCTACCCTGTTTTCGAACCTAAACATGAAGCGGAAGACACCCACCCCGGATGTTAGTTCGGAGGAGTCAACTGGCAAAGGCTGGTTTTCTACGGACCGGGGCCCCAGCCTCTCTGATACCGCGGCCACTACATCAAAATCTGCTCAGAAACGTCCACGGCTCTCGACGGCTGACCGTCTTGAGTCACGTGACCCATCTGCTTCAATAATCTCGGCCGTGCGCGCCCTTCAAGAACAGAAAACCGTTGATCGTCGTGATGACCGCCATCAGCGAACGGTGGCGCGTGAGGACCGGCTTCGTGACAAAAGCAAACAGCGTGAACATGAGTTGACCATGCTGCAGCAACAACAACAGCATGAGATCAGAATGGCGGAGGCTCAGCAAAGTTCTGCTCAGTCTCGGCTTCGCGAGATGGAACTTCAGCTCGAGATTATGAAGTTCCAAGAACGGTTGAAGGGTCAGAGTGGCAACCTGGCGCCTACGAGTGGTGAGGGGATCCATGATTTTGTGTCCGATTGAGTTATGTATTCACTACGTTGCTGTCAGTTAACCTAGGTAAACTACTTGTCATACTCGTTCCTGTTGTGTAGCGCTTTGTACTATGTTCATGTGCAATCCATGCCGTTGTTCCTACACGTGTTCGAGTAAGTGCTGCATGAGTGAGTGACGGTGCTGCTGCCCAGGTGTTCTTCCCTGTGCTACCTCCTCCTCCTCCTCCCCATCCTCCCCCCCATCTTCATCCTCTTCACCAGCTACATCATCAGGATACTCAGCAGCAAATTCTGTTGCTGATGGTGCTATCCCAAGCTCTTCCTCAATATCTATGATCATATTGTGAAGGATAAGGCAGCTTCTTATCCAAGAATTTGCATATTTGAGGTCAGTGTCTTTCTGAATCTGAATGCGCAGATCACGAAGTGATTGGAATCGACCTTTGAGTGATGCAAAGAAATGTTCTGAACGGACTCGCACCTAGAAAAAATTAGTTGTAAAAATTATCATATATATACATACATACTTTGGATAGATAGAAGTTGAAGGTCTTTTGAGACCTTGTCAAGCTTCCCTCAGTTGGCCTTTTGAATGGAACTACACACCATGGGTGACAGCCATATGCACTATCAGCCCAAAGCCACTCATTTGGCCCAAAGAATGTATCAGGATTGCGAGCAATACGGGTGTTTTGAAAGGCTGCTGAATCATGGAGACTTCCAGGAACTCCAATAACATAGTCAACAATCCGCAGATTGTGTGGAAAGATCACAACCTTTGAACCATCAATGAGCAATAGAATAAAATATAATAAATCACTTACCTGATTGGAGAGTGAATAGTTTGATTTCCTATCAAAAAATCCTTCACCATGCCAGCCTGGCTTCTGGAAGAGCTTGAATGGTGTCCCATCAACAGATAGAAATCCCCCCTTCCACTCAGAGCATGTCCTTTCCTCCACATAATCTTGAGCTCTTTGCTTCTCCACACGATCCTTTTGCTGGGTCAAGTCAAAGTGGATGAAGCGATTGTGATGGCTCTGAATAGCAACCATCACTCGCTTGTAGCAGTTGTGAATAGTGCCTACAGAGACACCTGCCCACTCTGCCATGTCCTGTGAGGTAGCTGCATTACCATAGTGTCCAGCAGCATTGAGAAAAATGGCGAGTTGAATCTGGACAGGGAGCTGGGGATTGTTGGAATTATTGTGGAAGATAGGATGATCCTGAAGTAGCTCAACGATCTTGACAAAGACCTCAGGAGAGACTCTGAGTTTGCGACGAAAAAGCCTGGGATTATTCAATCGCCACTGATCAAGAAGCTGGAGCTGGGGAATTGGGACAGAATGAGGGTGAGCCTGAAGAACCCGTGTCAATCTGACTTCATCTTCTTCAGCCACAATCATTTCATAGAAGTTTATGAGGAGATTGGGTGTCAGGTCATCACTTGAGCTGTCAGATTGTGTTGTCTCCGACTCTGCGTCAGAAGAATGGTCAGACTCGGTGGCAGAGTCAGATGTAGAAGATGAGTGGGAGGTAGAATCAGTAGAAGAAGCAGGAGGGGATTCAGAATTTATTGCATCGAGGAGCATTTGGACATAGATTTGAACACCAAGTTCTTCCCGTGCTTGGGAGAGGGCATCAAGTAGTTTTTGGCGCTCTGAGACTCGGGGCATTTTGAACGAGTTGTTAGGCCATCAGGCTGGTCCTTATATACACTGTATTATTATATTTAGACTACTTAGATATCTATCTATTGTTATCAGCATGAGCGCATCAGCGTCGCATCACGGTCCGGTGTTGCGTCACTTGCACGAGCGACACGGTTTGATTCGGTACCACGTGATATCGATATCACGTGGTAGCTTTGTCAAGTGCGACTCTGTGCGAGCATCACGTGGTCATTTTCACGTGATGCCGAAGCACATAACCATTTTGCACGATGTCGAATGCAGTGCTGTCAGTGTTCGAATCGGAGCTCAAACGTGATAAAATCGGAGTCTGAATAGATGACAGATTTTCGGACGCACTTGTGAAATATGAACTTCGCTTAGGGTTTCAAAAACAACTTTGAGACACCCTAATGATTCCAATTTGGGTTCAATGTGCATTCTCATTCCGGAACAAATGGCTGCTTCAGTGCGCCGCTATAAGACGGACGAGCAGCGTCATGCAGGAGACCATTGCCTGCTCATTGATTGTGCATGCATCATCATCTATCATTTTCCATCATCCACTTTTTATATATCGCCATCATGCACGCTCTCTCCGGCTGGACCACTGCTAGCACCCGCACTGTCTTTTGCTTTTGGATGACTCTCTTTGCCATGGCTACACTAGGTCAGTTCTCTAACATCATTCAATATCCTCTTTCTGATCTATTGTCACCATACAGCCGCCTGTTCCCCCGTCCCCGAGCCAGCACCGATAGAACCAGCCCTCGCAGCCATCCTCGGGAGTAACCTCAACCTTGGGTGTCAGAATGGATGTCCCGCGGCGGCCAGCGCACACACTCTCGTCAGTTTGTTATTTCACTGACGCACGCGCGTGATGCTGACCGGTGCGATGATCAGAACAAGAACGCTGCGCTTGGCTCAGTGGCTGCGAGCCCGCCCTCCGTCATTGCGAGCGTCGTTCTCGCAGGCTGTCTGGCCTTTATATGATTGACGAAATGCATTGACACGCGGACATAAATTGGACACTTTTTGTAGCTATAGCCAATGTAAGATGGTATTTAGAGTACACTATATGGATCATGATCGGCACGCAGTTCTACCGATTCGGGTAGTATGAGCCGAGAGCGGGGCGGACAAGTAGAGATTTCGAGAGACGTGCGCTGCCTTTGCCGCATCGGCGGGATTGCTCTGGATGAACGTGAAAGTACGTGATCATTCAATTCGTAATCTAGTATCATACGATCGTAAATCAACTCCAACATCCCAAACCCAGTCCTAAAACAACGACATCGACGGCTCAGATTCCTTCGGACTAGGGTCGTCCACCATGTCAATGTCGCCAGAAGACAGCTCATTGAATCGATTACTCACCGTCTGACCCCACAGCAATAGCACGCTCGTGCAGACAACACCACTACGGCGACCCACGTCTGAATCAGCGCCGTCAATATCATCCACACCGCGTTGCCAAACTGCACGGTGAACCTCGCGCCTGAGAACAAGGAGTCGATTTTGCTCCTGACGACGAGCACGAGCGCCACGTCCGCTGCGAACACGACGCTCGCGACAATCGCGGCCACGATGGCGATGATGAGTGTGATGATGGCGACGGGGTGCGAGTGCAAGAACAAGGAGAGGATGAAGATGATGGTCGAGAGACCGGCTGCGACGAGATGGAGTGAAAGGAGAAGCAATAAGCCCGTCTCGGCCACGGTTGCGAGCTCTGTTGAGAGTCCGACGTCACTTAGGAACGTCGTCGGGATCGTGTAACCGAGCTGAGGACCATAGCATGTGCCTTGGTCTACACTCGAGTCGAACGAACTGCGAAAGTGATGTGAGAACTGAGCCCAACGGACGGGAGTAGCAAGGGGGTTTACTTGCTTGGTAGCACATGCACCCCATACGCCAAAGTAGAGACTCGTGGCCGCGTTCGATATGGGGTTCGACGAATTCAGCGCGGACACTTCGATAATATATATCGGGCGTATGATCGTCAGAGATAATCCGACCAAAAGGAAGAGGAAGAAGGCAGTGAAGAAGATCGCAAACGTTGTTAGGGATACCACGAGATGCTTCTGCAGTGGACGCGGGACTTTGAGTCCATAGATATCCACCGTAGCCACCACCATGGTTGTCTGCAAAGAAATTGGTTGAGCGAGGACGTCGAGGCGGAAAGGAGGGACGAGGCAAACGAGGGAGGGTGGACAATATGAGCAGGCAGTCAGGTGCCTTTAACCCCCGAGCGACCTAGACATTTTAGCTGCCACACGAAGACTGACCAACTGGCATGAAATGAGGTCCATGACGCCCTGAAGGGTCAACGTGCCTCGTTCGCGTACTTCAACGTCCCCAGGGCATGTTGGAAATTGATACGCTCTAGAGAGGCGATGAAGCTAGCTGGACTTGGAGGACTCCAAACAGGACTAGTATGATCTGTCAGCGTTAGTACAGGCGGTACACACTCATCCAGGTTCATAGCGCTCATCCCCACAGGGGCACCTGTGGAGGAGAACACGGCCTCAATAGACGATCGATGAATGATATGTCAGTCAGGTCAAGTAGTACCGAGGCCCTGGTGGCAGCGGCCCTCAGTAAACGAGGAAGCGTCGTGTTGTCAGCGATTTATTGAGGACTCTGAGCGAAGAGTCACCTCATTTTGGCTTCAGACGTCGACGCAGGCGTCGGTGACAGTTCATTTCGAAAACATAGGGAGGTCTAATTGACCCGCCAGACTTGAAGTTCCCACGGTTATCGCGATGAACTCTTATCCCGTCCAGTTGTTGGCGCAGCTATGCCCAATCATGTTCGTCGCTGGCCTCGGCCCCGCCGATCCCCCCGCCCCAACCGACCCCCATTCACCCCCGACATCCCCGCCCCCGCCCCCGCCATCAAAATCGCAGGATTCGTTTGCACTCCTCGTCTCGCGCCTCCGCGATGCCCTCCAGTCTCAACGCCGCCCTTTTGTTTGGGCACCGGAACGCACCAAAACCTTCCACATCGTCCTCGTCGAGAAAAATGTCCGCTTCCCACCCCGCAAACTCGTCCCTCTCGAAGATTCTTCTTACGCATCAGCCCATTCTCCGCTGTCCCCGCTCACCCCTACCTCACCCCTCTACCCTGACGGCTTGGTAGCACCGATATGGATACGCAAGCACACAGAGTTTCTCCCCAGCGTGTTCGTCCTCTTCCTGCGCATGTTCGAGGCACGCAGCGCGACGTCGCGTTCCCCACTCGATCCACCCGACCTCGAGCACGATCGTCAATCCTCAGAGGAGGAACGGAGGAGAGACACGGAACTGAGCGCGGAGATCGCCCAGCGCAAAAAGCTTACGACCGAACGAAATATCAAGGTTACCGTCGTCTTGCTAGCCAGCAGGCGGATGCTCGGTGCGGTTCTTTCTGTCCGTGTTTACTTTTCCATGTTAACCGTGTAAGTTCGATCAGACGATCCATCGTTGGACACGCGACTATCGTTTATTCGAAGGCAAAGTGGACTGGATTCGAGGGCGGCATTGTTTGTGCTCAGTCCCGTCAGTCCTGCGGAGTTGGACGAATTCGTTCTTAGGTCAGTGGGTATGATATGCATTGTTATCGCCTTGACTAACTCGGTCAGCTTACAAGATGCGCTGTATGAGCCTGCCATAGACTACTACACGTCCCACTCGAAGCGCGTACGTCGAAAGCGCAACCGACACTCTCAAACATCATCCTATAATCCACCGCCTCTGATTCCAGTGGGCATTGCTAACCCTCGCCCACTTCGACCCGAAGGATGGACAGTTCGATACGAGTACAAAATGGCCTGCTTTGCAGAATTCAGAGGCGAAGATGAAGTGGCACTCAAGTATGTTAGACTCGTTTGTGCGTTCCACCTTCTCTGAAATCGTCCAGACATTACCAGGACGCATACACGTCATTGATGATCATGTTCGGCTCCACTGCCATCCTGCCCCCTCGAACCAAGCGATGGGCAGAAGCCAGGGCCCTTGCAGATTCGATCAATTTCAAGGTGAGATTCCATGCTGGGCAACCAGTGATAGGCGTCGCTGATGTGCATCCACTCAGATTACCAAGCTCTATCTGTACAATAACGAGCACGCGCTCGCTCTCTCCCATCATAATCTCCACATGCGCCGTTTCGCCGACTTTTCCCGTGGTTGGGGAATCGGCGAGGAGACTTTTGAGTATTGGAGTTGGATGGCACGGCAGTAGGTCTCGTGACATCGCGTCTCATAGGCGTTTGTCTCAGACTTCCAGACATCGTTTGCTTGCAGAACTTCTCGAACAGGGTTCCGGTTCCACGCTTACGTTTCCGGCACATACCCCATCCACGCGGGAACCGGGTGCTCCGTCCGACATGGACGCTGTTCGGACTGTCGGATTGAACCCTAGTCATGCCCTGCAACATCCCGGTCATTATTACTACATGGCGGCCCGCTGTACCGAAGCCAGACGCGAGCGGTTTTTGGCCAGCGAAAGTGCCTCGCAGGGAACGAATGCTGCGCCTGGATATGCCAACGAAAGGAAGGTGGATCATTTGACCATCGTGTTGGAGGTATCTATCTTGCCTGTTCACGAAAGACGTGTTTCTAGTTGACATCTGTCGGCAGCTCTATATGCGTTCGTACGAGTTGTTCAAAAAGTATAGCTCGCCTGCGAGTCAAGGGCGGTTGACGTTGTGGATTGCGTGTCGAATTGCGCAAACGTATCATGAGTCTGGTAAATTCGAGCTGGCGATTCGGTGCGCGTGCCTGGATATATTTCTTTGGTGGCGCGTTTGATGAGACGGATGGGCCATAGGTTTTTCGAACGGATCTCCAAGACGTACCGACGAGAAAAGTGGAATGCAATGCTCCGTCCACTCTTTCCCACTTGGTACGCCTGTGCGAAGAAGCTGGGCGACGTGGAGCTGACGGTGCGGCTGTTGATAGAGATGATCGGATATGGTACGTGCTCATGTCCTTTTTTTTGCCGTCGGGTCCTAATCGTTTTGTCACGGAGACAGGCGACATCGACGAGCCAGGGACTTTGCAAGACGATCTGTTGACGCTTCTCAAGGTGTGATGTGATCTGCATGTTGGCGAAGAAGAGACTGAATTTAGATTTTCAGAGTTCTGTTCCGTCATCCCCAGATGATATCTTGATCGTCGATCTCAAAGAGTCTCAGCCGATCCGTATGTTGCAGGACAGATGTTCCCGTGGACGGTGCTGATGCCCCGGATAGTGGATACCTCAGTGGTATTTTGGAAGCCCGATGTTCGAGTAGATCAAGAGGCCGCCTTTCAAATCACGCTGTCTGCACCACCGGAGGCCATGATCTCTGAACTCCCAATTCACTCAATTTCGATCTTGTTCTCGGAAGGGTATCCGCCGATCTCGATCCGCCATGATGCATCTGCATATTCGGAATCAGTGCGGCTCGTGCAGCTGGGCCAGATACACGGAGAGAAACCGGTCGAGGTGGGGCTGCAATTGAGGTGGCGACCTGGGGACCAGATCGTCTTCACAGGTACACTTGCAACAAATGCACCTGGGGTATTTAGCGTGCGTGATTTCTTCGCCTGCTATTTACAACCGAGATGACAGGATTGACGGTGCAGGTCTCCAACATTGTGATAACGCTCAAAGAAGGAAGTTGGACGATCGAGGTACCACACGAACCGTGTGCGTCGCGTGACACGAGTCTTGCCGTTCCTCGCTGGCTGAGTTCGGTGCGACCCGTGTCTTTTATTCCCGTGACGAGGAAAGACAGTGCAAACTTGACGTGAGTGCGGACATTTCTTTCTTTTCCAATGTACAAGCCTGACATGTTTTCGTTAGCGTTCGACATCGCCCGCACCGACTCTCCGTATCGTTTTCGCATCGTGAGCCGGCATTGTTGGACGAAGCGTACCCGATCGAGATCGAGATTACCAACACGGACGATCGGGCGCTGGACGTGGCCATCGACGTGTTGTTGCAACCGACGGAGGTGGACGAAGCAGGCGCGTTTTTTCTGCATATGGCCCCATTGCGCCACCACTTATCATTGGACAGTGCAATCCATAACACTTGATGACGAGACATCAGCAGGACTGATCAAGGGCATATCATTTGGGACAGTCCAGCCGGGAGTGTCAATAGTCAAGACGTTGGTATTGACGAGCAGCGGGGCACCAGGCGATCGAACAATCGACTTGTCTGTCCAGTCGAGCGCGACAGTCCAGCCTCAAACGCGAGTTCCATCGCTGCCGCCGTCAGGAATACTCGGCCTGGAAGCGCCGCAAAGTCTCGACACAAGCGAGATTTTGAGGACGTTGTCGATCCCGACGTCGAGTGCGTTCGTGGTGCGCCAGGACGTGGCGTATCAGCGATCTCTTCGACCCCCGCCCGCGCTTTCCGACCTTGCGACGTTGCAGGGTGAGCAATGGGAGGCGTGTGTCGGTGGGGAGGCAGTGGTGATGACGGTGTTCGAGTGTGCGGCCCCATGCGGTGTGGAGGTTGAAGAAGTGGTGTTGTGCCGGGCAGTGAGTGTCTCTTTGATGCGTTTGGAGGGGGTAGCTGACTGGATGATGTAGGAGAGTCGGGATGCAAGAGTTGTCGATACGACGTTGGAAGAGGGAAATAGGACGTGTTCCGGTGGTCAGTGACCTTGTGCTAACCTGTTTCGGCGTTTCTAACTACGTTTGTAGAATATCTCGTTGGAGACCAATTCTCGGACGTTTGTCGTATCGAGTTGGCTGCCATGGAGGTCGAGGCGACGGGCAGCGAGATCCTCCATGGACCGGGGGAGTACGTGTTAAAGTGGAAAAGGTCTGGATTGCATTTATCGCGCCACTTTACGAGTTTCTGACAACTTTGCTACAGGACCGTATCGCCCGGACATTACGGTCCCTCATCATCGACGCGCATCCCACTCCCACTGCTCCGACCTCCACGCGACACCCTCGTCGCGCTTCTCGACGTCCCCGCCACCGCGATGCTACACACTCCGATCCCGATGCACCTGACGATCCGCAACCGGCACCCGAGTCGGTCTGCGGTGATCAGCGTGTCGTTGGATCCGCAGCCCACGGACGGATTCGTTGTAGCTGGGTTGAGGAGTGGGCGGTTGCCGTTGGTGTTGCCGGGTGGGGAGGAGCGGGTGACGTGGAATGTGATTCCGATCGAGTGTGGGTACGTGAGGGTGCCGAGGGTGAGGGTGGTGGATCATCGACGGGGGTCGGGGGGAGAGGGCGGTGGTGCGGGTGCAGGTGCGGCTGGGGAAGGGCAGGGGCAGGGGCAAGGGGAGGCGGTGAGGATTGTAGATGTGCGGTTCGAGGGGAGGAAGGGGGAGGAGGAGGGACATACGATTTTGGTGTTGCCGTGACGCTGGGCGGTCGACGGATTACATTGCTTGTTGTTTGATTTTTACACTCGAATTCAAGACTTGGATTGCTCACGTTCAGGTTCCGCGGAC
>JBBPQC010000535.1:0-17706 GCA_038092295.1 Leccinum arenicola
GCAGGTAACTAGTTCCTCAAATACAGGGACCCTGCCCTGTATGATGTAGCAGCCCACGTTGTACGTTGCTATCTATTGTGGGCTGCCATCCTCCCGTAGTCTTTCATTCTCGTACCAGCTTTAAGAACCAGCCAGTGATTCTTCATTACCTTACTTGCGTTGAACCTGCAGCCCAAGCTTGAATTTGAATGTGTGTAGGCAAGCCGCTGTGTGACGGACGGTGGGACCTGAATATATTCAAGTTATGTAGTAAGCTGGATATTGTCTTCGTTACCGCGACCAACATGGAACCGCAATGCTATGCACAAAGGTGTGTTTGTGGTCGCTTTTTCGATGATCCTGGTGCGTTCACAAGGCACGGAAAAAGCTGCAAGAAGCGCAAAAGGCAGCTAGGGGATGCGCTTCTCAGGGCAAAGGAGGCCTATGCGTCGAAGAAACAGCGTCTCAGTGAGACCAATCCTTCTCAAGACTCAGCTGTCACCGCGTCGCCTCACGAAAGCCAGTCAGTCGTGAGTTTGAGTGAGCAACACGGGAATGGCTCAGACGTACAAAGCAGCCAACTACTCCAGGTGCGTTCTATGTCTACTACGGCGTTTTCCAGTGCACCAATGCAACATTGTTAGTGCCCAGATGTTGGCGAGTTTGAGCCCCCCACAGCCCTTGAACGAGCGGAAGATGACTTGCCGTTGGCGGTTCGCAGAAGCCGACGGTCAAATCCCCGACTCCCTCAACGTTTTAGGGACATGCTCCCAGAACCGCCTATGCCACTTCCCCCACCCGATGACATATATCCTCAATCAGCTACGACTCGGATGGTGCCAAGTTCGCAGAACCCAGAGGCGCCGATTCAAGATCACTTTCCACCACCACGGCGTCATGAACACACCACTCAGATAAATTCCTTCAACCTCTTTCGTGTCTATGACAGTGATACCATTCCTGTTCGTGATCCTGAAGATCAGAGCGGGGACTCGGGGAACAGTCCACTCTGTGAGCCGACGGTCAATGCGGTACATGGATTTGACCCAGGAAACCTGTTTCACCCTTACCCGAATGAAACCTCATGGCGTTTGGGCGACTGGTATTGGAACCAAGGGGCGCAAAAGTCGAAAAAAAGTTTCAGAAGCCTTCTCGATATAATCGGTAATCCAGACTTCCGACCTGAAGATGTGTCGCGAACCAACTGGGCAGTAATTGATCGCGAATTGGGTGGCCCGAAAGCTCCTGGACAGCAGGATTCAGCGGAATGGATGGACGATGGATGGCTATGCAGAAACATCACCATATCCGTCCCCTTTTCTCGGCGCTGTGAAGACCCAGGCCCAAAGGACTACACAATTTCGGGGTTCTACCGGCGGTCCCTCATCTCGATAATTCGAGAACAGCTCGTAGATCCGCTGCGCTGTAGCCGTTTCCGCTTTGAACCATATTCGTTGCGATGGAAACCTCCACATAAAACTCAGAGTATCAACGTTCAAGGGGAGCTCTTTACTTCACAGTCGTTCATCGAAGCGCACCGAAAACTACAGGACTCGCCTCCAGAGGCGAACTGTAGTTTGCCCCGGCGCATCGTCGCACTGATGTTCTGGTCGGACGCGACACATCTGACCACATTTGGCGAGGCCAAACTCTGGCCTCTGTATGTGTACTTCGGAAACGAGTCGAAGTACGACCGTGCTCAACCAACATCGCATCTTTGTGCCCATGTCGCGTATTTCCGAACGGTCGGTATTTTTTTTACGAATTTTTCACCGCACAAAAAGTTGATGTTTTTGCATTGGTTCAGCTGCCAGACAGTTTTCGTGATTTTGTGATGGGTCATGTAGGAGGGGATAAGCCTCCGCACGATTCCTTTTTCACGCACTGTCATAGGGAATCATTTCACGCTCAGTGGAAGGATATTCTCGATGACGAATTTCTTCACGCTTACGAACATGGTGTTGTACTTTCGTGTGGCGACGGTTTCGAGAGACGACTTTATCCAAGGATTTTTACTTATTCGGCAGATTACCCAGAGAAGTATATACTTGAGATCGGGCAATATGTTCACTGCTGACTTTTCTTCTTGCCACCAGGGTGCTCATTGCAAGTGTCCGCAACCTCGGCAGGTGTCCCTGTCCCCGGTGCCTCATTCCGAAGGACCAGGTCCAAAATGTTGCGACCGACAGTGATATAGTGCAGCGTCAGACGTTAGCTCGCAAGGATACCGTCGAGCGTCGCAACAAGATCACCTCATCTCGCGCGTTGATCTACGAGAAGGGATACGTCGTAAATGCCGCCCAAGTGGAAGCTAAACTTAAGGATGAGTCTCTCGTACCAACATCTGTAAGTATCTTCACGAGTTTCGTCATCAAGACGACAACAATTCTGAGCATACTTTGGCCAGAATGCATTTTCAGACAGGTTAGGACAGACGGGCTTCGACTTCTTTTTGATACTAGTCGTAGACCTACTACACGAGTTTGAACTCGGTGTCTGGAAGGCCGTATTAATCCATCTACTTCGGATAGTTGATAGTGCGAAGGAAACTTCCCTCGCTGAGCTTGATTGCCGGTAAGCAGTTCTATTGCTTGATGCTAACACTCGTAAACTACTATCAATCCAGTTTTCGCAAGGTTCCCTCGTTTGGCCGTGACACCATCCGGCGCTTCCATAAGAACGTTTCCGAGCTAAAGAAGTTGGCTGCACGGGATTTCGAAGATATATTACAGGTCAGTTTTGCTTCTTGTTCGAACCGCTTGCTGACATTGTATGCAGTGTTCAGTCCCAGTTTTTGCAGGGTTATTACGAGATTCCCACAACGATCAAGTCACGCAGCTTCTCTTTGTGCTCTGCCACTGGCACGGGCTTGCTAAACTACGTTTACACACGGATGAAACTCTCAGCATCTTAGGTCAAGTGACTAAGGACCTTGCTAACTATCTCCGCAGGTTTGTCTCTGATACCTGCCCCTCCTTTCCAACCAAGGAACTACGTCGTGAAGCTGATGCGCGCAAAAGACGCCAAGAACGTCAAAATCCGAAGGCAGAAACTGCGGGATCGTCTCAAAACGGTAGTGCTCGCCGACCGAAGGGACTCAATCTTCAAACATATAAGCTTCACGCTCTTGCTGATTATCCCGCACATATCCGGGTGTTCGGCACTACTGATTCCTATTCAACACAAGCGGTAAGCGCTAATCCGTGTCGAGGTCGTTCTGATACCCATGGTCTATTTAGGGAGAACTGGAACATAGGACGAGCAAATCTCGCTTCAAAAGGACCAGCCAGAAGGAGTACACGTCACAACTAGCGTCCATCGAACGCCGACAAGCTCGTATCCGCAGTATTCGCGCCAAGCTTCGCACACGAAACGCGACAGACCCGGTACCTCATACACCAGAATGCCACCATGTCATCGGCCAGTCTCAGAACTTCCCGGAGCAACTTGCAAAATTTGTGCAGAGAAACCTAGGTGATCCGGCGACGAAAGTGAGTTTTCTCTTATCTATGAATGGAACATCACATTCATCGTAATCTCAGGATTTCATAACAAAGCTGAGGGCGCATATTTTACCTCGGATACTCGCCATTCATCGAGGCACCGACCCGTCCCATGACTCGGACGTCTCATTGAATGTGGAGTTAGGGGATGATGCTCTCACCGACTCCACTGCAAAGTTGACTGATGTCATTTTCAAAAGCAGCAGAATCTACCGCCACAGATTACTCCGAGTAAACTATACAACTTATGACCTTCAACGCGAATCCGATGCAGTCAACCCGCGTACTGATCACCGTGACGTGATGCTATTGTCGCGCTCAGATGGATCCTCCCAACACCCCTTTTGCTATGCTCGGGTGTTGGGAATTTTCCATGCGAACGTCATTTACACTGGTCCAGGGTCGAGGGACTATCAGTCAAGACGAATCGAGTTCCTTTGGGTACGATGGTTTGAAGTGTTGGAGGACCGCCCCTCGGGATGGCATCATTTAGCTTTCGACACCGCAAGATTTGTACCCATGGCGGAAGACGATTCATTTGGTTTCGTGGATCCGGCTGATGTTCTGCGCGCTTGCCATATAATACCATCTTTCGCTGATGGTATGTTGCGTCCTGATGGCATCGCTACGTCATCGTGCGCTCGTGACTCTGGCGACTGGAAGCGTTATTATATAAACCGGTGCGAATCATGTACGGCTAGGACTCGTATACATGACTGACTCCCCGTGATTAGCTTTGTTGATCGTGATATGATGATGAGATATCATTGGGGCCTCGGCATTGGGCACACTTACTCTCATGTTTTCAGACCTGAAATTCCGGGGGCATACCCAACTACTCGCGACAACATCGATGGTTCGAGTCATGTTCCAGGTATATCCATTTGCAATCTACCTACAATTACCAACTGGACCCAAACTTAATTCCAGGCAGTTCTGGTACTTTGCTACCTCGTGATTCGGAAGACTCTGATGAAAGCAATTCTACGCACTCGGATTCGGACTCTGACAGTTCGAGCGACTTGGAATCGATGTCGGAGTCTGTCCTGGAAGGTCATTTTGAAACGTATGGATCGGAGGATGATACCGCAGATTGTGGATATGACTTTTGATTTTAGCACAAATGCCCACTAGTAGGACGTGCAAAACGGGCTTGATCTAGTTACACACACTGCCACTTAGATTCTCGCTCTGATCCGAGTGTCAATCAAACTTCCAGGTTTTTTTAGAGATGGACGGTGGACGGGACAAATGTACCCGGGCTGCCCAGTCCAAAAAGGGAAGCAGGGCCGGAGGGGCGAGGCGCGGCCAAACAAACCCCCATACTACAAACCACTTATCTTGTTCGACTCGTCATTGTAGCACTCGATTAATTCGTTCGCAACGTTGTGCCAAAGCTCGAGACGAGTAGATCACGCACGAACAGCTTGCTGAATCGAGTCACGAATTGATATGAAGGTGTGGAGCGAGGGATGCGTGTTTGATGACGTGCGTTCTCGTTTTTGCTCTGCGTGTCTCTGTGGTGCTCATGGAATCGTATGCAAGTGGACCGGGAGGTAGTAGGTTCAAGTCTGACAAGGATCGAGTCGCGCTCGGGGTCGATGCTTCCACTGGTCGCCCGACGCTCCAGTCTGCCAGTGAAGTCCTGTCGTACCTCCCACTCTCACGACACTCACTTTCTCAAGTTCTGCGAGCACTACATCCACGCCAACACTCGCTCACGATAGCTCTTCCCCCACTCCCGACGTCGCATCATCCTGCGCACTCCAGAATGGCTCACACTCGCGCCGTCCGGGCGCAATGGAGGGAGGAAACAGCAACCAAGGGAGAAGGACATGGCTCAGGCTGCTGCGTCGAAGTACCTGCTCGAGGTAACGTTTTTTCCATCTTCAATGCCGTGATGGACCTCTGATGCTCTACAAGGATGCGTGAGGATGACGATGACGGCTACGCTGACTATGGCATGATCACGCAGCTCCAACCACCACATCGATCACCGGTTTCGAATGTTCGAATGATTGCGGGGAATGACGAGTTTGTCAAAGGTGTGTCGTTGTCTCTTTTCCGCACAGCTATTCGTCCGAACACCCCCTTGTCGCTATTGCTGCCATTATTTTTATCTTATTCTTTGCTGTGGGTGAATTCAGGTATGGACGTTTTGAATGCGTAGCACAACCTGGGGAGCCGATCACCATCACCCTAGACGTCTCTGAACGCATGTAAACAAGGACCATGGACCGCTAGACGGGCCACGGCTGCATTCGAAATTTATTTGTCCTCACGTACATTAAACCTCAGTTGGATGGTGTTGTGCAGATACCTCTGCTCGTCGTGGACAATTTGAACCAGATGAAGGGAACTGGCCTGGTTGTCGACTTCCGATGCTCTGATTGGGGTGTTGGTGTTCAGGTGAGGTATACCATGGTGTGTTGTTGGAATGTCAGGGCACAAGCCCATTCGACGACTTCAATCTCATCAAAATGGACATGGCATGGTGGATATTCGAAACAACTTTCCTCCGAGTCGTTGAACCCCGCGGGTTCATTGCCTACTATTTCGAGGTATGTACTATGCATCCCCTTTCTATGGGCCATCATTCACGCTGTACTGAGATTCCTCGTTCGCTAGCTGGATCCATTCGTCTCGGCCGCGGGTAAGTTGCCTCGAGCATTCGCCCGAACTGCAGGGATAAGGGGAATATAAATGTGCACGAACTAATGATATAACAAAAGAGAGGAACGCACGGGATGATCACCAGTATGGCTCGGTACATGGCAGAAGATCGACGAATGGCTGCTCTAACTTAACCAGCGTGTCACATCAAGGTTGTCTTGGCCGATTCCGAGTCGGAGGGAGGCGGTCTTTACGATCAGGTATGTGCAACGAGCACTTACTTCACAAGTGCGCATGGTTTCCTCATTTTATTTGTACACAGAAGTGGGTTTACCCGTGGGTCCTGGCGTGAGTTGGGGCGACGAGTCGGACACGACGCTGATGCGATGATGCCGACGACGCAAGAACGAGTCAACGTCGACGACGGTGAGTATGCATCGTCACGGTGCTCGTGCTCGTGCTCACCATCCTCACCATCCTCCCTCGTGCAACAACCCCACATGACAACGACTCGACCATGATGCATCGACACAACGGCATGTCATGACGTGATGACGTATCGACACGTCGTCCTCCACCTTCGCCCTGACCTCATTTAACTCGACATAGTGGCGACGACTGACATGATGACGCCTCGTCCCCATGCTCGCATCCCTACCCTGGGCTCACCCAATGTGATGATGCGTTGACGCGAGACAATGAGACCGATGGCGCACTGGATGATGGCGACAACAGCTGTTGACTCAACGACACGTCGTCGACTTGTAAATAATAACAACATGACGACGACATTGCCATGGGTGCCTGCACGGCGGGTACGAGCACAACTACGGCTAGTACAGGTCACAAAATTGTGACCTGCACGAAATGATATGTTCACATAACCCGTGCGGTTCTCTAGCCCAGCCCTCACGGTACTTTATCTTATAGTACTACATGAGTACTTGATCAATTAATAGACATGCACAATTTACTTGAATTGTCCAGAAAGTTGAGCCTATGGTAGTAGTACTACTAGCTGTCAAGAGTGGGAGTATTAGCACAAAATGCATTATTTGTGTGAGTTGTGTTAGCAGTGCATGAGGGGAAACAGCAAGGATGATAATCAGTAAATTGGTGGAGAGCTTATAGCCAGATGGATCTTAGGAACATAAGTTTGATGCAATAGGCTGAGTGCTAGATCAGAGGGTATCAGTGTTTGCCAAGTTGGCAACAACCAGTTAAGGATGGTTAATGTTTGATCATATCTTAACCTTTCTGCTGTACCCCTTGTAATTGTATATATTCCCTGATCTTGCATCTGGCAACTATGAATTTGTTTGTACCATTCTCATAATATGACATTAGGATGCCACCTCTCAACCATGTAGGACTAATCATACCAATGTATTGATAGGCAGTTATAATCATTTACCAACTAGTGCTGGCTTGGGATAGTATGTTCATATTTGGAACTTCTTGATGATCCTCTTGCAACTACTGATATTCCATGATCTTACACTTATCTTTTTATACCAGCCATATGGTTGTTGGTACTACTCTGATAGCTTGAGCATCATAATGCTACCACTGGATCATGCTGAAGTATAGCAAAGTACTGGTAATTATTCACCAAGTACACCAGTGATGAGATACCATCTTACTTAGTGCTTTTTTCTACTGCCTGTTCATACCTTAAAATTTTCCTGCCAACCTGGCAATCACTGATATTCTCTTATCCAGCACTTGACTATTGCATCAACTTTATAAATGTTTCTAAGATATATCTGGATATATGAACTTCCCACCATATGTATAATGTTGTCATTGCATTATTTTAGGATTATCAACTAGATATCCTCTAGGCATTCTATTGTCACTTCAGGCCCTTGATGATGTTTTGATAATAATTATTGATCAGGGTCTGACCTAATATTATCACACAGATTTGTTCTGATCAATAGATTGACATTAAGAAGGTAAATTGAAATTCATGATCAGTTTTACCATGGTCCTTCCAGGCTGATTTTAGGATTGTCATCTAGATGTCCTCTAGGCATTCTATTGTCACTTCAGGCCCTTGGTGATGTTTTGATAATAATTATTGATCAGGGTTGACCTAATATTATCACACAGATTTGTTCTGATCAATAGATTGACATTAAGAAGGTAAATTGAAATTCATGATCAAGTTTTACCAAGATCCTTCAGGCTGATCTTAGGATTGTCATCCAGATATCCTCTAGGCATTCTATTATCACTAGAGGCCCTTGATGATGTTTGGATTGTAATTATGTCTGCCTTGATTATGCCTTGATTATAATGACAGATAAACCTATACAATATCATATCAATGCTACTGCATATGAGCTAATCTATCTGGTTATATCTACATCTCCCCATTTTCATACCATTTTCACAGCAAAATGATTCAACAATTGTAATTAGTCACCAGTAGAAACCAGAATGATATTCAACTATATGCATTTTTTCACACTGGTACTCACTTGCCAAGGCTATAAAATGTCTGTCAGAGACTATATAGCATTGTCATGTTTTCATCTTATAGATGGTCAACTTGGCTTTGTAGTATCTTTCTTGTATTGGATTATAATTTCCTCCCCTCCTTGAAATCATATTATAATAATTTATAAATTCATACAATATAATATCAATGCTACTGCATATGAGCTAATCTATCTGGTTATATCTGCACCACCCCATTTTCCTGATGTATGATGTCTGTGTCACGTCCATCAGGTACGCAATCCAACGTTGTTCAACGGTAGAAGCCGATGAATATTGTTAACGTCGTTATAGTCCTAGAGATATATAGGTAAATCCAGTTGGCAATTTCGAGTCGCTCCACGGCTTCGATTTCTCCGAGTCCATCGGCCTCCACGCACCACCTCGGCCTCACGCGTCGTGACAATATGTATATCTCCAATTTCTTCGTCCTTTCCTCCGTCAGGCATGTGGGAGGCCTAGTAGGCACAATTCCTCTGTACGTTGTTTCCTCTTCGAATGAAATAATACAATAGTTTGCGGAGTCAATTGTCAGAATTGTTCTCCCGAAAAACTGCAACAACCACAACATCGACTGCTATGCGAACGGTAAAGCTATCTTAGCTGTGATGGTACCCCGGCGATATGAATGCGACTATAGGTTGTGACACTGTGACCCACAACCTCACTAGCACCTATGTGACGTGCTATGTCCGGTGAACCACCAAAATACAGCTTCAACGAAGAAAGACTGCCTACCGGCCTTGGTGGGATCCCCTTCTGCAGACATCAACACATGCAATCACCTCGAATCCGCTCGGTCTTGTCCATACAAGAGAAAAAGCGCGAGTCGAGCAAGATCTCGTGAGATGTGATGGCTTCTACTTCGTCGTCGTTGAGTGGTCAAGGAACAATAAGATGATGTATTTGCGCGTTTCCACCTGAGTACCCTGACGAGCAAAGGTCGAGGGGTTATCTGCTGAAGATGATGGCTCCGTCAAATCTCCAACGTAAAGATTGGAGAGATACATTGCGACATTGCGACATTGTCCGACGACGAAGTTGAATGATCCGGCTGGCCTGCCAACGGGCGAACTTCGAGGATGATGGCCCCATCGAGGTCCGTCATTCTCCAAGCCGGTTGTAACGATCGGTGAGATAGATTGCGACATTGAACAAAGACATTGAATGAAGCGGGTGCCTTTATGAGCAAACCTCTAGTGCATTTCTGGAACAAACAATGGCTTGCTGAACGTTCCTTATTTCCCCAAGTGCTTGTAATGATACCAGAGATTCGTTTTTTTGGTGACGAGGTGGGCAACAATCCAGAGCTTGGTGATCAGGGTCGACTGCCTTGCTAATGTGGTCCGTCCCTGCCCCTTGCTGAAACTTGGTGAATGGGGACTTAGCTCATGAATGCATCTCGTCGATTGAAACAGTCGCCTCCTTAATGGAGTCCGACCTGCTCACCTTCTCATACTTGGTGAACCTTCTGTGCATCAACGTAGGCAGTGTTTACAAGCAGTGGGAAGGGATTTCATGTCGGCGGGCGCTTCTTTGACATCGAATGTTTCGAGGCGAATCGCAGACAAGTCACCCTCGAACAAATACCAATGGCTATCTTGGACCAAATTGTCGTCTGCGGGGAGTGGTCAACTGCTAGGGAGAGAAAAAAAGAAAGAGGAAACCGTTCGCACCGTTTTTGTTGGTTCTCGATTGCTTGTATGCGTTCAGCACTTCAGTGAGATCACGGGCAATGACCCTGCCACGTTCAGTGAGACTGTCGAGCGGATCAGAGAGAATGGTGACGAGGAAGATCCAGTCGTACGCGTGGTATAGCCTGAGTACGATGATACACTCTCGGGAATTTCCTACTCAGCAGCACGTGATTCAGGGTAACCATTTTCAAGACTCTGACCCGGATTGGTAGCCTCCTTGACGGTTTCGCGTGTGAATCCGGGATAGTGACTCAGCGTTATCTACTACGTTTCGACCTTTCTCATAACGCTGGTGACTCCAACCAGTTACTCGTATAATAGTGGGTTTGTCTATATATATAAATCATGGCCTGCCCACCTAGTACATCAACATATGATACCTCTGCATAAAAGAAACACGACGGAGATGATTTATTTATTTATGTGTAACCTAGAAGCAACAGAACACCCCTCGAACACAACCAGAGTGTGATTTTATGCTCTCACACACGAACCTCGGTACGATTGGTACGATGTACGCCATGTACAAATGCCGTCATCAAAATGGTAAACACGGCACCAATCGCTGCCGAACCCGCCAAACGCAACAGTCCGATAAGGATCGCGAGTAAGGAATCGAACAAGACCACGTTGACGGGGATGCCCGTGTGCGCGTTTATCCGATACAGTAGCTTTGACAGGGGGAGCACACCATCCCTGGGCAACGCAAATGACTGCCAAGATGCAGCGAGGACAAGGGTCCCATGCAGAATGCTAAGATCACATTCATGACTGATATATGCATGTGGTAAACCGTATCATGCAGTCAGTCGTGGACTCACCCCATCCTAGTATGCCTGACACCACAATGGCACTGTCAAACATCATCGAGATTTCTTGATATGGGAGTAAAAGCTAAAACTTACTATTCCCTAAGGCAGATATTGCAGCGTTATACGACTGCTCGCTGATGTGTGTCACACAGTCATAATCAGCTTTCAGGCGACGGTGATAAAGATTGAGTCAAACAATCAAGTTTTTAATCGGACTTACCAATTGTCCATAGGGGGGCAGTGAACCAAGGAGGAAAGCACCACCACGCAGGAGTGGAACTCGAACTCACAGTATAGTATGTTACAAACTACGTATACTGTTTGAAGCCTCGCAAGCACCTTGGTCCCTAGACTGCAAATAGCGGCCTGGCTGGCTATGATTGCGACATGGATCCCACTGTCATGCACTCGGTCAAAATAAATGTCTAGTGATACTGGAAAAGAGATACTCACTAGAACTTACTATTTGTCATAACCAGCTGCCCGTGAGTGCCTATAATCGCTGCAGCACCTATCTGGCCAGCAAATGCCCAGTCGATCGAAGCTGCGCATTAAACAAATCTGATTTCGATCAAAATGCAAAAGGTCTTCCATACCTATCCCAGTGACCATACCGATCGGATTTGCATCTGGAGCCAATTGCTCGACTGCCAGTACCAAGAAAAAACTCACACATACTACTTACTACATCCAACGATCCAACACAAGATATTGCGCGACTGCGGAGACGATAGAGTATACGTCAGGTAGTACAGCTGCAAAAAACGACAATCACGGTTATTTCCATCGAGATAGAGCCAGGACACGCACCCCTCCTGATGCGGGGGCCGACGACGCCAGCTCGGCCAGCACTATCCCAATGCAAAGAATGAAACAGGTCCCCACAACCCACCAGAGAACGTCATGGAACAAGATCATGGAACATAAATAACATACACCCCACATCATCGAAAACAGGCCCGGATCCATTGGATACCAGTCGTAATGACGGAACTGCAAGTTAGGACCCAAGTTGAGAATCGACAGAAGAGTCGAGGCGAGAATAGTGGGACGCACGCTAGCGATGGCAACAACCCAATGATGCTGAACGAGATTCTGAACACCTATTAAAGACCTCCTCTGTTGACGCGCGGCTGTCCATATCGAATCGTATCCTACTCACCTCGAGGGGATTAAAAGCTCTTTAGATTCTTGTTTATATCCCAGCTTCGCAAGCACCACTTCATCCGAATTGTCTGTTGTACGACGGGGAGTCATGGTAAGTGGAATAGACCCGTGAACTTTGGAGCGGCGTTAGGATACAAACGCTTATCCAAAGACCCAAAAAGGCATAGTACTTGCGGACTGCCTCGGCAGCGTGTCACGAAGCGCGAACTGCCGCACGCCAGTGGAGGGATGATAGGGATTCGTTCTAGAGGACAAAGGGCCTGTAAGGGGCCGGGATTATCAGGTACCATCAGTTTCAAAGGAAACCGGCCTAAAAGGGGCGGAGTGCCCCGAAAATGACCGCATGGTTGCGTGATTAGTACCAGGCAAAAATGCAACAACGATTCTGATACATGATTTCATTTTCTTCAAGTTCCCACGGTGACGGCGTTGGCCCGGACGAGGGCACAAACTTGAAGGACCGCAGTGCAGCGTGTGATCGACTCCGAGTCGGAAGCCGCATAGGTGCAAGGGTTTGAGACGCATCCTCTGAATCAAAGGACGTTGAGTTCTTTGTGCAAATTCCTCATGAAAAAAATGCAGAGCGTTCGGAAGTTTCCGATGCGGACACAATTTGAGCCTGAGGTGACTGACTCGGATGAGGTGGTGGCTCAGCGCTCAGGTTTGTGTCGGCGGCCCGGGTAGGGGTGCACGAGGGGGGTAAACTGGAGGCGAACACAACAGGTTAGTGGATCGCATCGGAAGTCATTGGCAAGGCCTGTCGAAAGCCTTTCGTGAAGCGAAGGAGAGAATCTAGCCTTGTGTTCAACGCCCGTGAGATATTAAAGGTGGTGGTCTACTGCCCCGTCCTCTCGAACGTAGAACGGATATGCTGTTCTGTGAATCCTCCCCAAGTTGTGGACGATGATATGGTTATGCTGTTGAGATACTGTAACATCGACTCGGACAAGATCTATGGCGAGCAGGGACTCTCCGCCCGGGTTCAAGTACGTCGAGGAGAGGGTCTGTGACACATCATCGATCGATGGGAGATGATGATAGGAAGATGCGTGCTAGGCGTGGGCAGGGACAAGTGAGGGGTAAGTGTGCGCGAGGATCGGCTATGGTCGACACGCTATCACTGGCAGTGGAGCCTCGGGGTTACTCACGACGATCACGTCAAATCTCGTGCTCTTGAGCTTCGCGCGTCGGGTATGGTTGGGGTACCATGCCAGTGATCGGAGACAATCCTGTTACATAGGTCGACCGTGCCTTGGCTGATGTTAACGCCGAGGATCAATTTCAACTTGGGGTCCTAGTATGTCACTAACACGCGGGAGACCGTGACTGACCGTCGACTCAGTGACGCGAGACGATGAAGTGACCGGCTCAGAGTAATAGTACTAGTAATACCCCCGTTCCGCACGCAAAGTCCGACGAGCCTATTCACCGTTGCGTCAGCCTGAGAGTCACCGCAGTTCAACAGGGTCTCCTTTCGGTTTGGAGTCTGACTCTCTATGAAACGGGTCGATCGGTGTACTGATGTGCCTGGCTGCCTTGTACGTACATTCTCAGAAGCTATTCGTACATCCGTCTTCAAGTCGTACAGGTATAATTATATAATTACATTTCGAACGCGATCCTCACTGCTCAGTGCTGAGCCAGCATCCAACTTCCACCTGCATGAGTTGGATTGTTGTAATCAACATGGGCCGGAGTGACTTGGAAGACTTGGTGACCTTCGAAACTTGGACCGGCAGTAGCCTCCTGAGGGAAGAAAACCAAGCCATCGTGTGGAACTTCCAGGTCAGTCACGGTGGGCAGCTGTGCGGCTTGTGCGGCTTGTGCGGCTTGTGCAGCTTGTGCAGCTTGTGCGGCTGGAAGTGACGAGAGTTGCTGTATGGATGGTATGTAGAAATCGGAAACCTCAATGTTGGGGAACATGCCAGGGAAATGTCTCCTGTTACGGGTGTGAGTATGGATATATAACAGGCGGACGAAGGCGTAACTCACAACCCCCGTTGATGAAGTTTGAAGAGCATAAGCTCGAATCCACATTGGACTAGGTCACTAGCCGGCTTTTCTAACACTTTATTCATACCACAAAGAATCTTAGTCTCCATTGCGCCGTAACGTTTGACGCTGTAGTGAGACGACTCCTTCTTAGTTTCTGGCACCAAATCCGCGACCAGACCTTCTGATATACGGCGGAGCGCACAAGCCAACTAACGGAAACCACGATTCAGATACAAGCGGTCAATCGACTGGGAGGTAGACCTTACCGCAGTGGCAGAGCATGCAAGGAGGCGGAGTGGGGTCGTGGCCCAAATCGGTTTGTTCATATCGAGGCGTCGAATGGGTGACGTCGACTGACTGTACCAAAAATGAATGTGATAGTCATGGAGTATCGTGTTCGAGAATATTATGTTTCCCTTTGAAAAAAGGTGAAAGAGATGTAGCGCTTAATTTGAACGTACGTACCTCTGCAATAGTGCCCTTGGTGTTGTGCAGGAAGTACACGTCCCAGTTTAGCTCGTCGAGCATTTCTTCGCACAATTCGCGCGCGGCTGCGGCTATAGCCCCAGGGGACTTGTCGAGACTGCTAGAACGGACGATCTCGACAAGATTGAACTTTTGGGCATACGACAGCGCCGAAGTCACCATCTTGCTCCGGAAAGTCTGTTTTTGCGTCACGAGCTTCGGGATTGAGTTTAGCTCCATGACCGTCGAAACGAAGCGGTTCACTCACCAAATCCCGCATTTTAGTTGTCCAAGGAGTTTCTGAAATTGAATAGTTCGAATATTAGTTCCCGCCGGAATAAAAGAGACGACGAACCTGGGGACTGTTCGTTTTCGGCAGATGCCTGACTCAGGCATTCCTGTCCCCGCAGATCAACCGTAGTGTTGTCCCAGCCAAGGCCCGGAGTCTTGATGATGTCTTCCAGGAGAAGATCAAAGGCGCGGTCCAGATTGATCTTCTCGTTTTCTGGAAGATCGTTCTTGCGAGGTTTAATCCTCGCCTCTGAGGTGTTCCCGGCCGGAGTGCTTGGCACCGATGACACGGATGCCAAAGATCCGTCACTGGCAGTGGGGACCGAGAGAGCCCGGGTGCTCGAGCTACCAGGAGCTGCGACGGGGGCGAGGAAGGTGCGGCAGTAGCAGCCTTTGGACTGGAGCTGGCACGGAGTACGGCAGAGAATCAGAGTGTGCACATCCACCCAACAACGAGGTAGTAGACTACTACTCACCGGGCTGAGCGCGTGAGTCTGACTATGAGTGGACCGGTTAGAATCTGACATGGGTGGGTGAGTGCGGGGAGTGAGATCAGAAGTGAGTGACTTGGGTGGAGATTTAAAATACGTTGGAATTATAGGAGCAGATCACGAAAGGCAAATACGTGTACAGTGATGTACTGAGCCAGGCGTACGCACCGTTAATCGAAATTCCCAATTACTAGCCGACATACTGAGGAATACTGACCCGCATTGAAGTCACCGGCCGCTCTGGACCGTGACCGCCGCTTGAATCAGCCTCAATCACGAGGGAAATTTCCGAATCGATATGAAAAAGCGTAAGTGATAAGAATCGAATGTGCCGCATTGAATGGCTAGTAACGTACCACGCCGTCTTCTAGAAACGTCATGCCAGTGGTCGACGTAAAACTGGAGAAGGCCCGTCAGGTACAATCCGAGTCACATTGGAATATTATTGAATGGGCCCTGTCACTAATCAGCAGTATTAACAGGGGTTATCGCAGACATCGTCAAACGTGGTACTTAACTTGATTGTTTGTCAGTACTTCTTAGGAGACTTGATCACGAGTGTGCCGTGAACGTGCCTTCTAAGAATCTCTAGAAAGAAAAAAAAAAAAAAAAAAAAAACTTGAAATCCCGCATCAAGTATAGCCGCATCTCATCACTGGCATGATGCGGCCCAACCTTGGCAGTGATCACCAGTTCTAGCAGGCGCTGGCAGATGCTCGCAGATGCTCGCAGACATGCATGGTCAGCCGCACCTGTCAGTGTGAGTAATCGTATAATATCTGCATGTCGTAAACCGACCGGTTAGCTGGTTTTACATAATTATTCACAACACGCACGATTCAATGAGAGAACAATGAATTGACATCCATACGATTGCATGAACAACAACAGTGAATCTAGCTAAACGACGAGATGGTTACGATAATGAACGAGATGGTAAGACGTTTCAGCTAGGCGGATGTGTGGGAGGGTGCTGCAATTGTTCTTGTGTCCGGAAATGGACGTGGGATTGAAAGCGCGCCGTAGTCGCCTAGGATGCTCGTGTGAGGTGAGCGCGTTTCCTTGTCCTCCGTCCAGTTAGTATGGTCCCTCTGGGTGGTGAATATTTCTGGCTTGAAGTAATTCCACTGGTTGCGGCTTTTCCCTTGCGATCCCAAGTCTTGCTATTTATCGAACTCAAGAGGCCCTTGAATGCATCGTCTTCTCCCTCTTCGTGAGGGTGGAGTAGTCGCCAGCAGCGCTGGTCGAGATTATCATCTGATACCCCAACTTGATGTCGCAGTTGAGATCCTGCGCCATGAGATGAGACACAATGAAGGAATCAGAAAATAACGAATAAAACGCGAGTGGATTGCCCCAACATTTGGAGGAGTATGGCCTGAATAAGTACAGTAAGAAAACAGAGGCACGCGGATGCGTTGTAAGTGTGGTGCGATGTACTCACGTCTGGAAACAAACGTGAGTCGGGAAGATTGAGAAGCCCTGGATGTATGCCGTAGTTGCCTGGATGCTCGTACAGAGAGCGTGCATCCGCCCAGTATTCTCTGTCCAATCCTCTCTTCGTGGTGAACCCCTCGGGCTTGAAGCGATTGCGATTCCACAAGTGGCGGATTTAGGCTTGATACGCGGTGAAAAAAATAAGAAAGTAAAGGCTAAAGCGAGATACTACCAATTCCTTGTAGCACGCTTGCAGCGCAGCAAACGGAAACGCCTGGCAGCCTGAGGCGATCAGTATGGTGGAGGATTTGGTCGGTACTTACTTGCAGTCTTGCACATTTTTTGCGGCATGCTTTTCGCATCGTGGGTACCACGATCCCGATCTCCTGTTCTCATCACAGCCACTGACTCCAAACACTCCGATCACCGCTCATCCGGTCCCTCAGCACGCCCAGTCTCGACCGATACTCATCCACGCCGATATACGCCCCGCACACCCGTCGCTTTCCCTCGAACGCAGACCGTCCATGCAGCACCCGGTGGTTGTTTACGCTCAGCACAGTGCCAAGAGTCAGCTGCACCCAGTACTCGGAGTCGGCACTCGTCAACAGCCCATACCATGCCCTGATAGCGTCGTACTTGCCAGCCAGTCAGCCCCGCATTCTTTCTCGCACCCCACCACTTACTAGTAGTCGAAAAGCCCCGCGTCCAGGTGGTCCACCACGCTCCGGTCGTCGTTATTCCACCGCAC
>JBBPQC010000536.1:0-17700 GCA_038092295.1 Leccinum arenicola
TTGAGTCTTATCCTTTTATAATTTCTCTCACAGTAGTCACGTGTTCACGATCAAGCAAAGTCCATTTGAAATTAGGCTACACACTGGTCACGGTCACGAGGTGCTACAGAGGTGTATTACATAAAACGTGAAACGATAAGATCAAACCCTCGCGTGCGAGCGAGCGCACTGGTCACGGAATATTTAGTTATATATGTTAGGTCGGAATGTCCGAAGTAGGGTCCTTCCGGAGTGCTCGTGAATGTGCCATTATCAGATTCCGTGCAGAGGTTATCCGTGAATCATGCCAATCCGTAATCAGTCAATGATTTTAGACGTGGTGTTATAAAGCAGTGGTGCTCGATTGGAAGCGTTGCTCGGGGTCAACAAGCGGCGACGTTGGGCGAGAGGTACCAGTTGGGTGAGTAGCGTAGCGCGGCAGCAATTCCAGGGGCTTGGAGATGAGGAAACCTAGAAGACATTATTATTCTCGCGAGTCGACGGGTAGCGGTGAAAACAAACCTCTAGGAAGAATGCAGCAACGAGCGTGAAGTCGTCAACGTGTTCGAGTCTTCATCGCGTCGCCGTGGTACGCCGTCACGGCACTCGTTGTCGTCGTCACCGTCACTCTCTCTCGTCCTCGTCTCGACGCCTCGCCTCGAAAAATGTTTGCACATTGAGGGGGGCGACCGTTCCCGAGGGGTTTAATTCCACGTGGGGGGTTTCGACGACGACGAGTTCAAGGGCGGGAGTTGACGTTGGTACTGGTGTCGGGGTGGGCGAGCCTGAGGGCTCTTCTTCCGTCTCTGCGTGGCTGCGCAGATAGTCGACCAAGGACTCAAACTGTCTGGCTGCACCGTACGTCTCTACAAACTCGCCGTTGCGGTATAAATTCATTTGGGGGTATCCGGTGATGCCGTTGTCGTTGCACAGGTCTGGGAGAGGGTGTTGGAGGGTGTCGGGGAAAGAAAGGGGAGGACGTACCGCCGTTGAGTGCGCAGTTGACCTGGGCGAGATGTACGGCTGGGTCGGAGAAGCCCTCAAAGTGAGCGACGTCGTCGTTCCATGTTGGCTCAAAGTGGCGACAGTGACCGCAATAAGGTGAAAAATGTTCGATGAACCTGGTCTGGTTAAAAAGAATGCGACGGTAGCGAAAATGCGACTGACCAGACGCCCTGTGCTATCGTTTGCTTGAAATTTTGGGGTATGAGTGCTGTTGGAGCTGTGTTTGCACAGAGTGCGAGGAAGGAAAGAATTCTCATGTGGGGCCGTCTCGTCGCCGTCGCCGGGCGGATGAAAAAACTTGTTCGCGGCATCGACCACATAGGCTAGACGAGAACGGACCAGTTAGAGCAGAGAATCCAATACATTCAAACCGTCTTACCTCTTGTTCCAGAGCTCACCGGACTGCTCAAAGTGTCTCCAAGGAAGGGGGAGGTGATGGTATGGATGGAGGATGTGATGAGCTCTGCGAGCGAGACGAAACATCCCGGGGCGACCTGTGTGACGGTAGCAGAAACTCGTCAGTGTGAACCCGTCCCCCGCGATCAAAAGTAATACTGATACTGATCGAGCGTAGGTGGTGTGCGCGATCGAACGCCGCGTGTATGACTTGTTGTGTTACGAGCGACATACCGTGGCATGGCGAGCAACGTGAGGACGGATTGGTACGGTACGAGTTGATCGGGGTGACGAGCAGCGCAGCAAAATTCGCCGCCGTTTGTGGGCTTGTAAATCCGAGCTGCATCAGATTGGCACACGAGTTAGATACATAGATGCAGAAATAAAACGAACCTTTCGGAATACCCTTTGATTTTGCTGTGTGCGAATGTCAACTTCTGATCTACATATTCGAGTCTGTCCTTTGGGACTGAGATAGATCAGCAAACGAACCACGCGACGCGGCGTGAACTCCATCAGGAAAATGGGGTGATGTAGATATAACCAGACAGATTATGTCAGCTGTAATAATATTGATATTATCTCATAATGGTTTATCTATTATTATAATCCAAGTGCAATGAGGGAAAACAATTATAATATAACATAAGGAAGATACCAACAAGCCAAGTTGACCATCTATGAGATAAAACAATGACAATGCCATATAATCTTTGGCAGACATTTTGTAACCTTGTCAAGCCAATACCAGTATGTGAAAACACTCATAATTGAGTATAATTCTGGTCTCTACTGGTGACTGGATATAATTGTTCAGTCATTGTGCCATGAGAATGACAGGAAAATGGTGTGTGCTGATATTACCTATCAGATTAGCTCAGCTGTAATAATATTGAAATGATCTTATAATAGCTTATCTATCATTATAATCATGGTATAATGAGGAGATATAATGATCACATAATACAAGGAAGGCACCAAAAAGCCAAGTTAATCATCTTTGAGATAAGACCATGACAATCCTATATTATCTCTGGCAGACATTTTGTGAGCTTGTCAAGTCAGCACCAGTGTGTCAAAACACCTATCATTTTGCTCTCTACTGATTGCTGATTGGAATTGTTCAATCATTGTTGTGTAACAATGTTACACATTTACCATTTGCAATCAAGATGATATGGAGCATAGATTCTCTTAGATGATTGATAAAAATGCATACAAACATCATAATTCAAGGTCACAATTATAGATACTAGTCTACTAGATTGTAAAACATTACCAACCCAAACAATTGAGCCTACACTCTGGTAAGTCATTTGCAACAAAGGCAGAACAAAGATCACTTGTAGGCCCATAATGATTGCCAGCTGATAATGTGTTATAGCTCCTGCCTGGCATAGCAAGAATTGATCATTTTTTATTCCTTGACTCAGGCTATGATACAGTTGGTGCAGTCCTGTCCATTCTTGCTTTCTTTGCCCTTTTGTCTCAATGAACACAAACTGCACAATAATGCACATACATAGCCAAGGGAGTACATTCAATTGTAAGGAGGCAGTATGATATGGCTGGCAAACAAGGCAGACTCAGACGAAGCGCCTGGGGACCGATCGATCAAGACGGACCCTCAGCCTCGAACGCCTCGTACACCCCCTCCCAACCCCGACACTCGTACATCAACTCGGAAAAGTGTCTGTGAACGAAGCTGTGGCTGTGAAGTCAACGGCGTGGCCCAATCTCGAGTCTTCATCACCACGGCTATGGGCGGTACCTGTATCTCTGCGGGCAATTTATCCTCGTCAGCCTTGCCATTCTCGACACCTCCAGGACTATCGACATGCCCATCAAACCCATTTGCAGTATCTTCCATTGTCGCAACATCCATCGTCACGTCATGATCACCGACGGCGGTATCGCCAGAATCCACAGTCTGAACAACGCCACCGTGCTGCTCGCCTTGGCTTGACGTCAACACATATGGGACTGGACGGCGGCCCAGGACCGTCGGGTGTCGCAGGCGAACATACCGCCTTGGCCATCTCCTCCTCCCGCTTTTTCTTCTTCCATAGCGCAAAGTCTTCCAGGGACATCTTCACTTTGGGCGGCGGAGGAGACAGTTCTCGTATGGGCTCCATAGGCTCGGAGTCGACATTCATCGGCTCAGCGTGTGACACCTCATTCGAATCGGAAGCCAATGGCGACGAAACGCTTTCCATCGCATCACTGTCCATCACCGCGGGGTTAGCGCGAGGTCCTCTTTCTGGTCCTTATCTCCGACGACATTGACGTCAACGACCATGACATCGACATCCCCGTCCGATGGGAGAACCACCCGTTCGTTCACCACTCCATCGGCGTTCGCGTTGGCCAAGATACCGCCATCGCTGCTCAAGGGTTCTGGAATGTGCCCCGTATTCCGTCAGCAGGGCTGGAGGTCACCAACTACACAGGGAGAGGTACGAGTAATGAAGGGGTTTCGTTTTGCGGATGCACATGCAAGGGTTCAGACGGTCTATGAACTGGAGGCGATGTCGATCGGTGATCAGAAGCGGATGCGGAGGATAATGGCGTGGATTCACTGGGGCTGAGCAGTATCGAAAGCTTGAGATTTGGCGAGGACGATGCGTCAGGCAAACGCAGGTAGAGCCTTGAGAACGGAGCAGAGGGCGACACGCTTGAAGCCAGAGAGGAAGGGTGGGACTGTGGAGGTGCCGATAGATGGGGTTCGGCCGGTGCTTGCGTCGTGGGGGAAGATGAGGTCGAAGGGGATGAAACGGCATGATTGACTTGCGACGGTGTAGGGGATCGTGCAGTGGACGACAGAGGTGGCGTTGGAGTTGCCGTACATGATGATGAGCCTTGGTTAAGTGGTTGACTCGACCTTCCCGATAAAGCAGACGTAGGAGTCGTCATACGTGGCGGGATCCACGTCGCAGGGACACCGCGAGAAGACGAGCAGCTGACTGCATGAGCAAGGGACGAAACAGTCATCGGATCGAGCCAGGCAAGCATTGGCGGGGTGGCATCTGCTGTCTGTCTGTAGACAAGGTAAGAAGGGTAACAACGCCGACCTGCACAAAATATACTTACCATCCAACCCATCAGCCTCTGTTTCCGTGTCAAACTCAGTCTCCTGCCCATCGACGCCGTCTTCTCCATTACCATTCGCACTCGCTGAGCCCTGCTTAGGACCCTCCTTGCCACTGCTCCCTTCCGTATCACCAGAAACGGATGTCGGACTCTCGGTGTTCGCATTAGGCGGGCTATATGCTCTCCCGTTCTCGACGCACCCCGAATGATCTCGTGGTCGATTCTCTTCAGTTGCTTCGGATTGACTCGTTGAAGTTGAGACCAAGCCTTCCGCATCCGAGGGGGCAGCATAGATGGAGAAGGGTCGACATCCATATAATCCTTGTCTGACATCCAAAACAGTTCAAACGTCAGCGAAGCCAAATAGAATAAAATAAAAAAAGCTAGTAGCAAGAAAAGAGTGACGTATGGGAGTAACGACTCACCGTCAGCCACCCGCGCCTTCCCTTTGCCTTTGCTATCCATGCGCACGTCTCCGTCTGCCCGGACCTCTGGAAACGGTTTCAGACTCGACGGCACAATCTCCACTCGACCCCACCCCCCATTCGTCGGTTCATTCTCTTGCGTCCTAAACCCCCGCTTGACCCTGATCCGGGCTCAGTAGCACTGGCGTCATTTCTTCCGTTCTAGAATGCCACATCCACCACCTTGTTTTTATTCCGTACCTTGCGTTTTTTGACCCGCCGAGTCTGCCCATTAACTTCGATGCATCTTGATCCATGTCCACGTCCACGTTCATACCCAACCCCCAGTTCCAACTTGGACGTGGGCCATCACCTTCCACATTGATCTCTTCTCCGCAGTCGTTGCAGTCTTCGCTCGTCGCATCGGACGAGTCGCCCTGAGACCTTTCGGACATCATCTCCCCTCCAGGACAGGGCCACCGTCCTCGACCACCCTCTCCATAACACGGACGGCACAATCTCGGGTCGAAGAGCCGCAAGCACAGGTCGTGAAGGTACTGCTCAGAGCATGGAGAATCGAGGTGAACTGAGCGCGAAGATGGTGAAGGTGTGCCGGTCTGTAGACACGTAGGTCGCGCATATGGAAGGGAGAGCCAAGTCAGCAACAGAAATCTGCACTGGAAGCAAGTCAAGCAAGACAGAGGACTCACGCAAACATTCCAGGACTCTCCATCGATGCAGGCAACATATGTACCTCATGTCCATCGTCCCACTCCCAACCTAAAACAATCTCCTCGTCCGCTCTCAAGTCCCGTAACGCAAATAGTGCAAAAGAGAGAGTCGTCGGGTCCGCATCAGAGTCGGATCCCGAACGAGGATCGTCTTGGTCGGATGAATCGTCCGTTTGTCGTTCTTGCATCCGCGACATCGGAGGAAGGACAGACCTGCCGTTCACCGTTCGTGGCGGACCACCATCGTCGGAAACGGCACTACTATCGGATATCGCCTTCGCACAACCTGCCCTGGGCCGTATCCGCATCCCCTTCATACTCTCCCCCCGCTTCGTTCCACCACAAATGATGGGCCGCACAACACCCACACCTCGCCCACTTTGCTGTGCATTCCCCGACATCCTCTTTGCCCGCGCCGACCCCAATTTCTTTATCACCAGAGTCGGAGGGGTCAGGAACGCCTCCGACACCCCGTGTGTCCAACCCAACACCCCATCCGCCACCGACCAGCTTCACCTGAGGTTTTGCCATGCCTAAATGAGCGTAACCGTTAAGCGGATCCGCCAGATACGCGGCAGACGGTATAATCGCAGCTGTATATGGAGCTAGAAGGGTGGTCGCAGGTATTGTATTGTTTTGATTGGATGACGAGATGGTGTTTGTTGAGGGTGTAAGGGGTGACTTGGCGTACGAACGCGAATTGGATGAACTAGGTACAGGGGGAGACATGTAATTGGATATAGGTGGTGACGGATAAACAGAAGTATGCGAGAAAGGCGCAGGGTCCGAAGCAACATGCAATCTCGGGGAAGGGGGACGTAGGTGAGTGGGTGAACATGTTGTTGGAGCTGGGGGGCCTGAATGTAGAGGGGAGCAAGACATGGATGGGTCGGTGCGTAGCACGGTACGGGGAACATATAGATCCCCAGCATTTTCGTCCAGTATCACCGGCGTCGCGTTGTCTAGAGGAGACATGGAATAACCGTAGCAATCTCGGTACCTGCACTATGATTAGCATACGTATAAATGCAAGCAAGGGATAAAACACAGTCGTTGCCTGCGAGAAACCTTCATCGAAATGGAACAACGAAAGTGACGGTGAAATATATGAAAGAAAAAAAGAAACAGAAAAAGAAAAAGAAAAATCTATTCACCCTTGAGAGTCCACCCTGGTGTATGCTCCATCATTGTAGGTCGTTGGTGGCGGGTGTACGAGTGGTGAGGGTGGATTGAGAGCGGTGACACCTCTCCAGGCTTTTGCGACACGAAGTAATTGGGCGGCGTGGACGGAAGGATTCGGGTAGATGTCGGGAGGGAATCTGATTGGCGCCGGGGGTAGACTGCTAGGAGCGGCTGGAGCATTGCCATCGGAGTGTGATATGCGGGAACTGCCAACGGGTGGTTGCGTCTTGTGATGATTTGAGGGGGGGATTGATGGAGACAAGGGATCAGCAGGGAATAGCATAGTCGCTCGCTTCTTCTTCCTCGACGAACCAGAACCATCGATAGCGGCTGCAACTGCACTTCCCCTCCTCGATTTTCGTTCTGTACCCGGGCTCGTCTTCCTCTTTGAAGAAGGCTTTGCCAGACCACCAGTTGCCTCGTCTACCGCTGAATTCCCGCCAGTACCATTGGTGGTAGGTGTTGCTCCAGCCACCCCTCCGTTCGTCCCGAGTGAAGCCTTCAAGCACATAGCCTTTAGCCTCCCTTTTTGGGTCTTGACCGCGCGCTCTTTATTAACCTCCACCGTGGGATCGCATACCCAACACTTCCAAAATTCAGGTACCTCCCCCCCTTGAACGATGCCAAAGCAAGCCGCATGGCACCATCGTGAACAGTCGTCGCATGCGATGGAAAAACCATCGTCATAAGTGAATCCGCAGATGCACGAGATGGCGTCCGAGTCTGGAGGAGGTATATCAGAGAGAGCGAGTGGGTGCTGGGAGGTACAGGAGGACGCGAGAGAATGCTGTGACGTCGGGGATGTTTGTGGAGGGAGAAAGGTGCAGAGAGTGGGAGAAAACGGACGTTGTTGAGGGAGTCGCTGCGATGGCGCCGGTAAGGATTTGGTTGACAAATTTGAGAGGGGGTGCTTGGATATGATTGGCGGTGTCGAAGAGGTCGCTAGAGGATGGGCTGTTGGGGCTTGGCGGACAACGCGTCTCTGGAAGTGCTTGGGAGCGGTGGCGTCGCGGCTATTGCTGACAGAGCTGGTGATGTGTGCTTCCGTTTGAGAGTGACGAGTGGAGGGGGGAGCGGGGAATGGACGACGTGGGAGGGTGCTTGTTCGACCAACGGCAATATCAACACTGGACGAAGTCAGGGACGGTCCATGTGGGTGAGCAACGTGGTTATGAGGGTGTGGTTGTGGTTGTGGGTGAGAGTTGGGGGCGTTGTGGTACCGCACCCGGGTCCGTACGGCGGTGTGGGCTGTACTAGCAGTGGACTCGTGCGTGGACTCGGACTGGGGCTCGGGCGGCTCGACGATCTCCCTGCGAATCCGGTCGCGGCAATGTAGCGTGTGGAACATGTTCACGGTGTACGCGCGAGCGGAGGCGTTGGTATCATGACCGACGTTGAGGAGTACGAGCTCGTGGTTTCCCTCGGGTACGAGCGACGCCCATTCGAGCTCGGTGTGCGGGCAGCTGACGGGGTAATGCACCGTTTCTTCGGTGAAGAGCCTAAGCCCTTTGCGGCTTGCGCATCATGAGCGGTGGGGAAGAGTTGGGCGGGTCTGCATGAGATGCAGACTGCACGTAAGGATATGAGGGTACAGCGCTCTAGGGCGTGGACGCGGTCTTGGACAAGACTTTTCTGAGCTTGGCTTCGCTGTCGGCAGCATGTTGAGCGTACGTGCTCGGGTGGAGGGATACGCTATCGAGGCTTGTCGCCTGTGGGAGGGAGGAGAGCGCACAGGAGAGACTTGGGAGTGCGACGAGTTTGTCGTGACAAAGGGATGCCATTTGTGTGCTGGTATGTAGGATATGTGCTTGGGGTTGGTTTTGAACGGAAGTTGGAGAGCACTTCTAGATTTCCCGCGCAGAGCCGGCGGTGTGTATTCTCATAACGATGCGCGGTGGTATCTGAGATCTGGTTTTATTTTGGTCGCAATGCCATCGACAAACGGTTTCGCATGCCTGTGCGGGGTGGCGTGTCGAGGTGCAGGAACTCGAAATCGGGTTAGTCCTTGACGCGGACGTGGACTGTGGTGGTGGATGCTAGGTCAGTCGGAGACTGTTAAACTGGTTTCCTCAACGGGAGGTATTAGTACGTACTTCGACGTGGTTCAGTCACAGACCAGGACGAACGCGACGGGAATCCCTTGAGTGTCAACGCCAGGTTGAAAAGGCCGAGGAGGACGACTCCCAACTTGAATGATGCTGAGTGGTGAGAAAACGAGCAGATTGGCGACTGGGAGATACAACGTACTTGTTAGAGGAAGCTGGCGAATGATTACATAGTTCAAATCCGAGACTCGGAAGAGCCTTTGAAACCGTGCTCTACCGACTCGTTTTCACATCGAGTTCCGGTCAGGTTCAGCTCCATTTTACCAACAATATTCCATGAAGTCCACGTCCTCGTCCCTTTGATTTCATCTGGTTTTGCCAGGCTTTCAAATGGTTCAAACGGACGAGAAATAGAGGTTACTACATTCCTTGCATTATGGCATCTCTCACAGATCTGACTGGTTCTCGATTAATTTTCATACACAATATCGCGCGGACAGTTTTAATGCTACAAAGCGAGGGGAAATACATGCCCAAGCATAGACTCGGAAATAGCAGGAGTACTGGGTGTCGCACCCGGTAGTGCTAGCACGATGAAAGACTCGAACGGTGTTGAGGCAGGTGGCGGGCCTTGTGGTTCGGATATGCAGGTCAAGACATGTCAGTTCGAAAGAACAACGTAAAAAAGAAACACCTTGATTCTTGTGCTCTTACTACGTGTCACGGTAGGTTCTTGTCCATCATAGCCACCATGGACCTTCGAGGGACCAGCGTCTGGTTGTTAAGAGGTGGCGAGAGTGAAGGTAAACAAAACACATACTAACGATTCAATGATTCACATTGTTGGGATGGGTGTTCACTTTCATGCCCTGTATTGACAACAAAGTCAGTCCACTCGACGCTTGGTGGCCAATGGAACTTACTTGGCGTTTCCCCTTGCCAGTGGGCTCGGCCTTGACTGTTTCCTTTCCAGAAAACGTGCCTTGTGGTAACTTAAAAACCCACCGTCCCATCGGCGTCGGCGTTCACCATATCGTCATCACCATCGATTGCCTCATCGTCGACTTGCGGCGTCAATGCGTCGCCAAGGGTCGCTTGATATAATCTCTTCGTGAGCATCGAGAATATATGTGCCCTTGTCTTCCACAATCAGCTGGCAAACGATGTTTGGGGCTAGGATGTATTGGATGTATCGCTCCGGGGTCGAAGGATATAAATATTTCGGGGATAATATTTTGACCCAACGTACGAGGGTGTCAAAGATTATTACATATCCTTAGGGCGACCATAGCTGTAGCATGACTTGATCAGTGGGAATTGCGCCAACAAGATGGAAAACCCAACTAACCCGGGCGGGCTTTTTCGCGAACTCTTTCTGGAGTCTCAAGATCGTGAAAAGATGCGAAGCGCAGTATTGCCTCCTGACGGGTCGTTCCCATTCCAGCCAGAAGAATATCATCTACTACTCGACAGAAAATGAAGTGTTTTTCCAAGTTTTTGAGATCGCTCAGGTTCTGGACCAGTCTGTTGATTGAATCTGACATCCTTGTGACCCGTTCGGGAAGACCACCGAAGTCAATGATTTCTGGGTAGTGCATAGCTTTTGCGAAGCGGAGCATTTGCGGTTCGTGCGACGGCTCCTTGTGGATGTCGGATTGAACTTGGGTGAGTCTCGTCTCATGAGTGGATCGTCGTTTGCGGTGCCGAAGCAATCCTTTGAGCCGTGGACAAGGCTTGAACGGAATGGCGATGAATAACCTTCTACCATTGTCGTCCAAGTGATCAGCATGTTAGCATCAAGCCAGAATTTAGTGTAGATTACGGTCGCTGAAAGCATAAAAATCGAAACGTCTACCTTGACAGCGTTCCCCGCAGCCTTCTGCCTCTAATTTTTCAGGTCCGTCTTCTTGCCGGCGTGATCGCATCGGTCCGAGTTAACCTCCATCGTGTAGTTGTCTTCATCCTCGGCGTCATCGGGGTCCAAGTTCCTTGTACTAGGTACCTATGTATATGCGGTAGATTACTAGGCTCATTGGAGAATAAAAAATGAAACGTCTACATTGATAGCGTTCCCCGCGGTCTTCTTTTCGGGCCCGACTTCTTTCCGGCGTGATTGTATCGGTCCGCCGAGTCAACGTCCATTGTGTGGTCACTGTCTTCATCTTCGGCGTCATCCGAGTCATTGTCCAAGTTTCTTGTAGATACTGGTGTATATTCGGTAGATTAGAATCATTGGAGATAAGGAACGAAACGCCTACCTTGATACCGCAGCCTTATCTTTCGGGCCTATCTTCACGGCCTTCTTGCCAGTGTGATTGTATCGGTCAACCTCCATCGCGTGGTTGTCTTCATCCTCGGAATCATCGGGGTCGTTATCCAAGACTCCTGCATATACCTGTGTATATGCGATAGATTAGAATCATTGGAGATCAAAAACGGAACGTCTACCCAATCGCCTGGTCTTGGTCTTGTTCTTGCTGCGCCATAATGGAGTGAGTGAGATTGATCGATGGGAGGACTGATCCGATCAGGGATTTCAAACGTTCAAATCTAGACATGGTCCACCCGGCTCAAACCCGGCTGTGACCGAGTGGCGACACGTGTGACGGGTGGCGGGTCTCACTGGGCGCCTACAGACGGCGCTATGTGCGTAGAGGAAAGGGAGGTATATGTCCCAGCTCATACGAGCCCGGGCCCTACGCTGGATCGGAATCAAAGTCTATGAAACGCATATAGGATGTGGTACGGGTGTGGGTGTGGGTGTGGGGAGAGTGGGGTGGATAGTGATGACGTGTCGGGCTGCATGCATGGCGACGTCGACGCGAGGGTAGGACATGTCATTTTGTTTTTGTTGTCATCACGCTGGGGTGAGAGGCCGGGAGGGAGAATGCGTACGGGGGACACGAGGGCAGGAAAATGGCAGGGTACGGGTGACGACGACGACGACATCTCGTTGTCGCCTCACGCTGGGTTTGCGAGGGAGAACGCGGAAGAGGACGGGAATGAGAATGGTGGGGGGTGAGGTCGTCATTATCGTCTAGGAACAAGGGGACGGTGATGGTCGGGTGAACAGCATCGTCACGTTTGAGCGAGAAGACGTGGGGGAGAACGGGGTCGGGAGACGGAGGTGTGACGGGGATAAGGACGACGACGACGACGAAGATGTCGTTGTCGTTCACGTCGTCATTGTTGTCGTCACGCTGGGGCGAGACCTACGACTGTCTTCCTGTCTAAGGGTCTGCCTACGGGAGACTAGGGGCGAGAGGACGTTAAGGAGAACGGGGTCAAGGGGATGATGAAGATGGTGGCGGGAGTAAGGAGCAGCGGCGACGACGATGTCTTCGTCTTTGTCACCTCGTCATTGTCCTTGCGTTGTCGTTGTCATCTTTTTGTTGTCGTCTTCATTGTCATCGTTCTCGTGTGATTGTTTTCATATTGTCTTCTTGTCGTTGTCGTTGTCGTTGTCGTCATCACGTCGCTTCCGTGTATGGTGTGAGCGAGGGAGAGTGAGAGTGAGAGTGAATCGGCGACGAGAGGGATACTAGCAAGACACAAAAAAACCACTAATCAGCTTCAAGACTCTTGGTGAGTTGTATAGTGGGCTCGATAGACAAGTGGTGATTATGGGCGCACCTTTCGCGACGTTGAAGCCCTCCTTCACCCGCTACCACCTTAGCTTCAAGGTGTTCAGTTGATGCTGGGACTGAAGACGATATGTAAGCACAACCCCGACAGTAATACCAGTATCGGGGAGTCGGGGATTCAGCCCTGCGCATCTACGCCGTCATGGTAACCAGTGAGATCCTATTCGTGGTATGGATCATATTACCGACTCCGAGTCCGAGAAGTCACTGTCGAAGTAAAGTACCACTAGTATTCGGTCCGCTAGAACGTATAGTAGTCTGATGCGGAGTCGTCGACATCATCTGACCAAACCGAGTCATCATCCAATCCCGACGACCGGCAACCGTCGTTCGAGTTATCATCCAACTCGTCTTCTAGGCCCTCGCATCCTGATTCGACATCAAACATCTTAGTATCGTCACCCAGGGCGGCGCTTGAGTTATTTGTTGTAACTCGAGTCACAGGTTCAGCCTGAGCCAACTCTAGTTGCTCCTCGGAAACGGGCTGGTCCGAATCGCTCTCGCCATCTTCAATAGGACTTTGGACATGTGCATACACATGCCCTATGCCGAGACCCCAGTGGTACCGCATGACCATGTCGCGGTCAACAAATCTAAGGGGGAAAGAAACTTTCTGAGCATTGCAAAGATACAAAATATAAGTACATCTTCTCACCGATTGATGTAGTAGCATTTCCAATCTTCTGAATCGTGGGCGTAATGAGACATTGCAATACTATCTGAATGCAACTTTCCGCGTTCGAATGCGGGGATAAGATGACAACATCGGAGTACATCGGTCGGGTCCACAAAACCGAACGCATTAGTTGAGGCCATCGGGGCAAAGCGGACGGCATCCAAGGTAAGGTGTTCCCAGCCTGACGGTTGATCGAGGACCTCGAACCAACGCACCCACAAAAACTCGATGCGTCGAGCCTGGTAATCTCTGGAACTGGGCCCGGTGTAAATAATGTTAGCATGATATATGCCTAGAATGCGCGCGTAGCAGAAAGGATGCGTTTTTGGGCCATTAGCCCGTGACAATAGCATTATGTCACGGTGGTCCGTTCTTGGATTCACTGTTTCTGTTTCGCGCTGAAGGTCATATGCGGTGTAATTGAGGCGGAGCAAGGGATGTCGATAAATCCGGTTTCCCTTGAATATGACATCGTTCAACTCGTGGAGCAGGGATTGATCATCAATATCCCGGTAATCTGTGGCCGAGGTATGGGTGGTATTGACCTGAGGTCCCGAAGTGTTTGCTTTCTCCTGAGCTACATGGATCTCTAAGATCCGAGGCAGGAGGTGCGCTTTCAATTTCGGTAAGAAATCCTGTAAATGAGCATCTTTCAATGAATGGGTTATAAAGGAGAGTACCGCACGCACCTTTGCCGCCGGATCGTTCAAATTAACTTGCACAAATCGAGTGAGTTCCTCTGGAAAGTTTTGAGATACACCGATGACATGATGTTTCTCGGGTACATTTGGTATCGGTTCATCTGCCGTCAGAGCATCTCTCTGTGTACGAATGCGTTGGATGCGGACTTGCCGGCGCTCGATGGATGCTAGCTGCGTGATGTAAGCTTTGCGGCTCGTTCTTTGGAACCGGCTTTTGCTGGTACGATGCTCTAGTTCCCCCTAACAAATAACAAAAGTGAGTAGAGAAGTACTAGTAGCGCAGTGTGACCTACAGGCTGTGTTGAATACGAATCCGTGGTCCCGAACATCCGTATCTGCGCAGCATAATCCCCAAGAGAATGAAGCTTGTAGGTGCTGAGATTGAGAACCTTCGGACGACGACCATTGGTAAGTTCAACTCCATGCGAAACGTTAGCGACACCTGCGTTTTCACGGGCCGTACGTCTCCTGCGACCTTCTGCTTCACGACGTAGTTCTCTGGTAGCGAAAGCGGGGCATGTATGAGTTACGAACTTCCGGAGATGGTTGCCGAGTCCTTCTGTCACGTTCTCTAAGAGCTCGAGCGTTTCATCAGTATGAATACGCAGTTTTGCGAGCCCGTGCCAGTGTCCCAGCAAAAACAGGAGTTTGAGGACTTCGGAATTATGGGGTTCGGGTAACAGTCCCGCAAAAACGGGAATCGCGCACTGAAATGATTCAATCAACGTGAATGAGCTCGACAGGAATAGTGTTATAGTAGTGGCGAACCTGAAGTATGTCTTCGAAATCACGAGCAGCCGTCCGTTTCAACTCGGTGATGTTCCGCCGAAAACGCCGGATAGTATCGCGGCCAAACGTCGGTACTTGACGATAGCTGCAGAGAATGTCAGTTCAGTTTAGCCAATAGAAGTAATGAGATAGACATTGACCGGCGATCAAGTTCAGATAATATATCTCCTTTCAGGCTATCTACAATCCGGAGGAGGTGCATGAAAACAGCCTTCCACACGCCGAGTTCGAACTCGTGCAAGAGATCGACGACCAACATTAGGAAGAAGTCAAAACCGGCCTCGCCAAGCCGGTCTGAAAATGCATTCTACCATCCAGGGGGTGGTTATTAATTTTCTAGATCAGTCTCAGAATAGATAATACATACTATAGTGGGAACCATTGACTCGTCCTTGAGAAGTGCTTCGACTTGGGGAGTGTCGACCACATAATGTTGATCATAGATCAACTGCCGAGCGGAAGCGACTTTCTCGCGTCTTTCTTCCGTATCCCGCCGGGCCAAGATCTGACGCTGCAGGATGTCTCTCTCAGTGGCCAAGTTGCGAATCCGGTCCTTGGGGATAAGACATCGGGGGCACGGGCAAGCACCAAGATTTCGTATATTTGCAATTAGCACTCTGTCAGGCAGTTATCCAAGTCAGTCAAAGTAGAACTCTGATAGAAATGTGAACGTACTTCTCCGGATAATCGGCTGAATAGGTAAATATCCTTGGATACAAACGCCGCTCGATACCGTCACAGCACATGAGTACAATACCATGTTTGTAAGCCTCGAGAAAGTCGTCATCAAGTATAGCTCGCCACTGAGCATGGAATAGCTCTCGGTGGCAATGCGTGAAAAAGGAATTGCTCGGGGATTTGTTGTTTCCGCAATATTCCATGGCGAAGTCCTTGAAGCTATCCGGTAACTAGAGAATAGGACACGTGAATATCACCGGATCATCACTCGACGCTAGAGGAGAACCCACAGTCTGGAAATAAGCCGCGTGGGCGCAGAGATTGGCTGATGGGCAGCATCGGCTATATTTAGATTCGTTTCCGAAAAAAAGATACAACGGCCACAATTTCGCATCACTGAACGATGTGAGTTGTGTCGCATCCGACCAAAACATGAGTGCAACGATGCGACGTGGGAGGCTGCAACCGGGTTCAGGAGGTGAGTCTTGCAAAGCACAATGTGATTCAAAAAAAGCTGGTGACGTGAACAAATCTCCGTACACGCCAATATCATGGGCTCTGTGAGGAGGGTGCCAGCGTAATTTGTACGGTTCATAGTGAAAAAGGCGATGATGCACCGGATCGGAGACCCTCTCACGAATAATCGACACAAGGGAGCGACGATAAAAGTCGGTGACCGTATAGTTCTTGGGACCTGGATGGAGAGATCGTCGAGGGAATGGAACCGAAATGGTGACCGGTGAGCTTTTCCAGCCGGAATTTTCGTCCAACCATTCCGCTGAATCGGCGCCATCTGGGGTGGCCAAGTTGCCCATCTCGTGGTCAATTGCAATCCATGGGGTATTCCGTACGTCTTCCGCCCGAAACTCTGAGTTCCCAACGATATCAATAAGGCTTTTGAAGGCAGCCTTGGATTTTTGTAAGCCGTGATTCCAGTACCAATCGCCCAGGCGGAACGAATTCTCGTTTGGATACGGATGGAAAGGATTGTCCACATTTGCTTGCATTTCTTTATTTTGAGGAAGGATCTCGCCAGAAGGATCTTCGGGGTCATGACTAGGAAGCGTCCTCTCATCGAATAGACGAAAGAGACCGAATGAGTTCGTATGAGTTTTGAACATCGTGCGCGGCATTGGTGATGTACCCCGGGCCGCCGGATCTCGTTCTAATGCTGCTGGAGAAGCAGGACCTGGGGAGGCCGGACGTCGGTGAGCAACCTGGGATTCCAAGGCTTCAGACGGAGGGGGCAAGGGCATGAGCGGCTGTGGAAGCATATCCCTGAACCGTGCAGGGAGTTTTCGGTTCATCCGGCGAGTCCTTCGCTGTGACAGAGGTAACGAGGGGTTTTCCTGTACATGATCTGACCCGTTAGCATGATGGTGAGTGTCACGAGAATGGACCTGGAATTGACATCGTTAGTTAATCATTGTAAATTAGCTGGAGAAAAGCAATACCTGTCCATGCAGAAAGTTCGTATCAGGGCCTGGGCCACAACGAGATGACCCACTGCTGCTGGCGGTGGTCGAGTCTTCAGTTTGGACAGTTTCTTGCACTGCTGCAACATCACGGTGAAGTTCGGCAGAAGTCTCTGATTCCAGCGGGCCAACGCGTCGCTTCTTGCTCTGGTAAACTTCTTTGACTCGAAGCAACGCGCTAGAGAGACGCTTCCTGCCTTTCTGACAGGTTTTGTGGTGCCTTGTGAAGGCTCCAGCATCACTAAAGGAACGACCGCAAATGCACACCTGACAAAATGCTTCTGACATACCTAGTGGCGGCGAAAAGTAGTCATGCGGGACTCGCGAGGTTTCGCACCGCGGGAAAATTGCGAATCATAACTAAACTTGAACTCTCCTGACTCAGTCCATCCCCGACCGGGACTCTGAGGCATACTATTTCCGAATCATGGGTGTGACAGCCGAAAATAAAAGATCAAATTAAATCAAAACCAAAAGAGACCCTAAGGGAGTAGGGAGGACAATGCGAAATGTGTGGGGACTGAGAACCTTAGGAAGAACCTTAGGAAGCACACTCAACGTGGCAAAGAAACGAAATCATACTAATAATAAATCATAGCCCATCTGATTCTCATTCCCGGGTCGTTGCTGGTCAGATAAACAAATCGTGCTACTATTGCGGAGAGCCATCCTGCTCACCGACAGGGATTAATCATGCGGAGACCAACTTGAATGATTACCAGGGTTTACCCCAGAACACAACGCCCAAGCTAGACGGACCTTACATGAAGTAGACGATAGTGAGTACGCGGGCGGCAACGGTCTTGTGGACAGACTTGGGAACTGATGCATTTGCAGGGCAGCCTGATTCTCATACTAGAAAGCGCGCTCGGCTGGCATCTGAGGTAGATTGTGATGGTGGCGAG
>JBBPQC010000537.1:0-17683 GCA_038092295.1 Leccinum arenicola
ACGGACGTAAGTTGATGTCTTGCTTGGTCATTGAATTACTTTTGATTTCCCCTCTCTGTAGGAGCTGTCCCGATCTATAAATGGTATGGATCTCCACATGTGTAAGACCTACGCTGAAAGGCTGATCTTGTTTGCTATGCCTCGTTGCATGGCGCCTCAGATAATTTGCCTAGTGTTCGACGTATCTTTCACGAGAAGCTCGGACTTGCGTCCGGTTACAGCATCAATCTCAGGCGTGTAGATTTTTTCAGAACGGTTTTCCGTTTGGTGGACGGGGTGTGGACGGAGGCATCATAATATAGGACACGCAGGTGTGATATATGGAGGTTTTCAATTTGGTGGATCGGGAGTACTGAGTGGTCAGAAGATGTATTATAATACAGGACACGAAGGCGTGATAGTATGCAATGTCATCATGTCGTCCACAAGCTCTTTTTTCCTTCTCAAGGGGTGCATATGCGATTACTTACCCAAGTTGCACATAGAACTTACTAGTAGCACACCGCGTGATAGCTTTCACTTTCGGAACAGCAGGTTCGTGTGTCCTTCCGTATTACATCTGGCCAGGCTTGCCTCATACACCAGTCTGCTTTCATTATAAAGGAACGACTGTCTTCCTGCCTAAGGGTCTGCCTACGGGAGACTAATACTGATACACGGGCGTTCGATGAGAAGAGAGATCGGGTCGAGAATTGCTGTTATTCCACGCCCACTCAGGCTGACCGCCTTATTTATATACAGTACGAGTAATAGTTGTAGCATATGTCATGCTGAACAATCCGGTGCAATGCAAGAGAAGAGAGAGCAAAAAAAAAGTCGAGTCAAAAACACGGTCATTGCACAGGAAGTACAGGAGCGCCTATTGGATCCTTGCACGCGTTACACGTTTTGACCAGACTCGATGGCAGAGTGGCAGACGGATGTGATTGGGTCAACTTTTGGAAGATCTGCCAACGAATGTTTGCCAACCTGGGGAACACGACAAAGGAAGAGGTGTACCTGGACGTAGCAATCCATAGGTTGCACTCCACTCAAGGCCCACTTTCCGTCGATGATGATGAATGGTACGCCGTTGACGCCGTTTGCTCTGGCGGCTTCAACCATCATTTCAACGCAATCAAGGGCTTTTGTGGACCTGAGAAACTCGGTGGCCTCAAGGGTACATGAGCAAAGGGAGCGGTATTGAGTTGAAAGACATACCCTGTCTCTATTCATGAGGCCGACCTTGACCGCAGCATCCACGAGAAACTTTTCGTTGCTGATATCCCCACCCCTCGCGAAGCACTCGTCGAATATGGCCGAGTTGAGCTCCTGCTGCATCACCTGACCGCCGACCTGATAGGCTTTCACAGAAATCCTATGTGCCTGGGTCGACCGGCAGACAACACCGTCCTTCGCCCTACGAATCAGGGATTGAATTGTCACGGGGGTCGAGACGTGGAGCAAAATGAAAACACACATTTTCAAACCAGCCTTGTGAGCCATGTCTGCAACGACTTTGAACTTGGCCTCTGACCGTTCCTTGCCTAGCTTCTTGGCGAGGTAGGCGTTGCGGCTGAGACCCTTGTTTGCATCGATGGCAGAGAGGGTGGTAGATGAGAAGAGACGAACGTAGTCGGATATGACGATGATTTTGATTAGACGATGAGGATCTTGTGGGGACATTGCTGGAAGGGGAAGAGGGACCGCGGGGAAAGAGCATGGATGAGACCTTCCTGTCGGTAGTATAACTATAACAAGAGTCTCCCTCTTTCTCTCCAAACGCACAACACCTTCGACGAATATACATCAGCAGTCGCAATGCCTGTCAAACGATCGACCTTCACAAAGCAATGTACACACCGGAGGTATATCTGGTACCCGCTGGATTTCCACATGCATACCCTCGTAATTGTGCCTGCTCTTCGGCTGCGTCTGCCGACCGCCATGTTGGTATGGTAGTTCGGGAAGTGCCTCCCTGATCCCTATCATCATGCTTGCGAAGATGTCGCCCCAAAGGTTGCTTGGAACAACGCTCAATGACTTCACGGGATTGGATCGAGCTATAGATGGGGTATCTGCCTCGACGCTGACCCATCTGTAGCCTAAAAATCCGTTCCGTAGCGCTATTTTGAGCCCGAGGATAAATACGGTTTGGGTAGGTGTCCCGTAGTCGATGGAAGTCCCAGCATTCCGATCAAAACTTGCAAGCGTGGTCTCCCAGCCGTACGTCTGTGCAGTGGAACTCCTGTCTGGTATATGCTTGTAGTGCGCCGTGGACGATTCATTTCCAGCAACGTTTTCGAAAGCTGCGACAGACCAAGAACGAGTTTTGTAAATCCGGTGATGACAGAGGGCATCCTGGCTAATGATTCGATGGCGACGGTTCTGAGCGTAATGGTACCATTCCGCCCCATTTTGACTAGCTTTCTGGACAAAGATACCATCGTTCAAGAGCTCAAGTCGTTCAGCACCTTCGGGAAGAATGAGGAGTGCGCCTTGATCGGAAGACAGGTTGAATCGATAAGTTGAAACGCCCAACTGGTCTCTGACAAACGACCCGCCGGTGCAATCAGATGGCTTCCTGTCACTAATGAAGGACTGCAATACTACCTCTCTGGAGCTTCAGTCGATGAAACGGACCCGACTTGGGTTACAGAAGGAGTCAAAATAACTTGACCATCCGGCTCTGCAGAAAAGCGGGACCTTATTTCCAATTCTTCTGGTCTAAAGCAGGTAAAACTGTCGGGTACACCGAAGCGAGTGTGGAAAGGATGATTCGGTGGCAGGCATAAATTGAAAAGGGCGTCAAACCCGCCATCGTCGGTGATGACGACGCCGACATCACCGATTCTGAGCGTTCGATCAAAGACTCGTTGCTTGGTTCAGGAGTCCAAAGTGGGTAACCACGAGCAGAGGAGAGCAGCCTCGCGTACAGGTCCTGGGGAGATCGAGACATGGCGTGGCACGGTGCGGGACCGGGGGTTTGCGTTTTCCTGTGAGCGCTAAAGCTCCTCGTGGTGCAATGAATCCAGGACCCAGCGGACAACACAAGGCTCGCGCAGACTGCCGAGCAGCAGCCTCTCGCGTTCGCGCTCGCCCAAACAGTGACGTCGTGCCGTTTCTTGCACTGGGAGGACTATGTGGACTCGAGGCAGCGTGGACACATGATCTCGGCAATTTCGCATATGAAGAACATCCGCAAAGTCTTGTTTCGGGACTGCTGTGTTTTGGAAGCGCACTGGAGTGCGATGGCGGCACTGCCGTCGCCTGAGGAGCTTTCATTCTTCTGCTGTGATTTTCTACCTCTCCTCAGTGAGGATGTGGAGCGTGAGAAGGTTATGTAAAGTGTACCAACTTTCCATGATTAGGTGTGGTTTGGCTGGGACTGGCCCATCGTGGCCATCAATACTGGATATTTGCGCAGGTTGGACCTCAATTACTGGAGTTTCGTCGAGTCGAAGGAGGTGTGGCTCTGTCAGTCCACCATCACACAGTTGCAAATTCATAGTTCTCTCCATTTCCTATTCGATGGCCCACACTCTATCCAGGAGCTGTCTGCAGCCGTCTTGCGAATGCCGCAGTCACTCGAGGTGCTGTGTTTTGCAATTGATGTTGATTCTATTCGCGGAACGGGTTGGGCTGTCCTGCAAAGCATGTCGGATGATCCCAGTGCATGGAGGGACCTTTCTTCGAAGCGCTTCGTTCGCTCACGCTGCGAGTGGACAATGAGGAGCCAGTTATGGACGTAAGTTAATCCATTTCCCTCGTTTGTTGTGTTGCATGGTTGCTTCATCACTTATCGTCCCCCTCCCTTTCTCTAGGAGCTCTCCCGACATTTAGGTATGGATCCCCTCGTGCTAGTTAGTATATCTGTGCTGAAGGAATGTTTCTGTTTGGGTCACATCAGATAGCTTACCTGAAGTTCTGCCTACTATCCTTCGTGACAAGCTCGGTCCTGCCTGTAGTCTCAGGCATGTGGATTATTTCGGGACTATTTTCTGTCTGGTAGATGGGGAATGGTCGAAGGGAGTCTAACTGTAGCAGGATACATAACAATACGCACTGCTGTTTGTTTTCATTTTTGGAGGGCCCGTCGGTGCAGCAGCCAGGGCTTGTTAACCAGAAGAGTAAGGATGATGCAAGGAGGTCGTCCAATAAATTGCCTGTTCGTGCTGAACTTCGAAGCCCGTTGAGACAAAAATACTTGAAGAAAGTCGAGGGAATGTGATATCTCCCAAGTTAACATGGCCTGTAATTAACATCAACGCTGCCAGCTTTCGATCATCCATCCCCAAGGTCCGTCTTTCCGAATGATCCTACACGTGAATTCTATCGGTCCTGTTGTTTCGAAGCATACAAAGTACAAAGTTCCTTGTCGACGACCCGCCATCTAACGTACTAGAAGTGACGAAACAAGAAAAAAAAAAAAAAAAAAAAACCTGGGTGCCCGAACTCGGAGTCCTTACAAGCCGAAGCAGCTCGCAGAAACCAACAATGCCAGCTTTTGAGCATCCATCTCTTCATCCCTCGGTACGAACCTGCACGGGAACGGGAGCGGGTGCCTACAAAGAGTCAGAATTACCACATGTCAGCGAGGGCGAAATCATTCTTCAAGTTGGAGCAGTAGCGACGCACGACGTCACCCCCGTTGTCCACTTCACGTTGTCAGATCCCTCCGTCTTTTCAATCTTGAACAGTGCCAATATGCACACCATCGCGGACCATAGTGACACGTCCGCGACGTGCCTCCCTGGACTACATGCACCGCGTTAGAAAGTGAAAGGGCGAAAGGGCGAATGATACTTGGGAGCATCGACAGACGACGCACCAGATTCGACGCCCGAAACCAAACACCCAGGGAATGTTATCGTCGTTCAACGTGCCATCCTCCCGCAGGAATCGCTCCGGAGTGAACATATCAGGATTCGGATACTTTTCTTCGTTGTGAGAGATCGCCCTGCAATATCCATCAACAACCCGGGCGCATACCCGATAAGGTGGAGCCTCTACCAGATATTGGCTACAATCATCGAACCTGCCACGAAGCCATCAGTAAGAATGGCTACGAGGATCGATATGCTCACCCTGCGGGATATAATACCCTCGATAGACGTCATCCTCCGAAGTCGCGTGAGCAGCTGAAACGTGTCAACAAATCCAAAAACCTAGCGTCTACAGTTAACGCACTGATGGGCAGAATTGGGTGCCATCTCACGCAACACCGTGACAGCATCAACATACGGCAATGATGCGCGATCTTCAAAGTTTGGCAGTCGTTGTCGCCCGAGGGCGTTGTCAATTTCTGCTTGTGCACGATGTTGCGTCTCCGGGTGGTTCATCATGAGATAAACGAAGGTGATCAACGTAGCATTCGTCTGTAGGACGCACAGGACGTTACTAGATGATCTCGTACGTTGAGCCGCTCAAACGAACCGTTTCAACCGAGGCCGATGTCTTTGACGGCTTGCACGAACTCCGGATCGCTCGAATTGTTGTCCAGACGATCCCGAGTGATAGCGTCCGCGACCATGGATGGTGTTGCATTCCCTTCCTCCTTGAATTTATTATTAGCTACACACTTATGCATATAATCTGGGAGTACAACACGTTGTCGAACCCATGCATACGGTGCATTCAACGCTTCAGATACAAAGCGCTGGCATTCGGCAGCGTCGGCCTTGAATCCCATTCCCGGAAACCAGGAAGGTAATTCCTTCACTGTAGATGTAGACGTAAAGAAAGCGCGGATGAGAATTGGATGGAAACAACCCACCAAACGGAAATGCAATACATATCGCCAAGATCTCCGGCGTGGATACACGAAGCACAACGTCGCTCGCCCGTTGCATTGATGTCAAGAAAGTATCCTTCCCCTTCACGTTGTATCCATACGTTACCTCCATGACTACGGCAGAGGAATACCTGTGTATTGCCAGCATCAGCATCCCATCGTACACGATGGCAACAAGACTCACGTGGTGAAATGCGCTGCGTAGCATGACGGGTCGTCAAGCAGATGCGCTAACATTTCGTACGCCTTCTGCAGTTGTCTTGGACGATAAGTCGACGCCGCGTTCGCGTGAAAGACTTGATGCAACAGTCGTCGATGCAACCTGAACGTGGGGCCGTACCGTGCCACAGTAGTGAACCCTTCCATTCCAAACCTGTGCTCACGTTGCACGTGCGTCAGCAGAAATCAATTTATAGTGTTGAGTGAAGCAGTCGCCCGCTACGCTCAGGGAATTGCTGGCAGTGAGAACGCACATGTCTGCAATGGGTGCCAGGGGTCTATCAGAATATTTTGTGGAGCGTTTCTCGAGTAGCTTGATGGCGACTTCTTCCGAGTTCAATATAATGATGGTCTGGCCCAAGATGCGCGTATGAACGACGTCACCTTGTTTGATGACCGCATGTTGGTGTCCTGTTTGGAACCGCTGTATTTTACAGCGACGTACCGTATGTCCTTGACCACTCGCTGTACGTGAGATGCGGTGCGTCTCTGTTCATGCCGAGAACGTTTCCGATGAGAGGGAGTGGTTTGAGACCGGGTGGGAGCGGCAGCCGGGTGGAGCGCGGTGATGACTGCGACTGCCTGAACCTCCGCAAGCCTTCGATGGCGAGCAGGACGGCAACGAATGCGAGTAGCACTACGATCATGACTGTTCTGGCACGGTGGAAACGCTGCCTCTGGGAAAGTCAGCACTGGATGATTGTGATAGGAAACTCGTTACGTACATTGAACATTTCACCGTGGCGACCGGCGGTTCGATTTTGGCGCATGGCGGTGACCAACGTTCGATGTAGTACTAACGTCAGGCATGCAGATTTCTTTAGTCGTCCGTACGGTCGACGTTCTTGTTTTTTAACACGCATCACAGTTAGTATCGCAGTCACATCACTGCATTAGCCGTCTCCGCCGCTTCAATACCCAGACCCAGGAGTAAAGGGAATGTAATTTACATACCGCTCACCAAAAAGGCTTCGTCGCTGAACTCCAACAAAAGCGTCAAAATTGATGGACTCAGGTCTCGCGCTGCATCATACAGGAGGTGCGTGTCTTGAATTATTTTCCTCCATGTCCTCAGACGTCGTTTCAGCAAGCATATACGTGACTTGGAAAACTATGAGGGGAACAAAGGAACTACCCACCCTTCTGCTTTGAAACGGAGCGGGTCCCAAAACTCGAAACGCGGTGGGGCCGGGCTTGACTTGGCCCCTGGTCCCGACGATGATCTTTGGTATGGTACTATTTCGATCGGTACACCTCCCAAACTCTTCACTGGTAGGTTCTCTGTGCATTTCCTGGCGCACATGCATGCTAATCTCATAACAGTCCAGGTTGACACCGGTTCTAGGTAAGTAGTCCCTGTCGAGAACCACCTACTCCTTTGTTCAATCAGACCCAGCGATCTCTTCGTTCCAGCGTTAAACGGTGATGAGTACTGCAATCACAGTACCATACTCACTTTACCATCTAGGGATTCTGGGAAGTGATAGTAGATGATATTCGTGTCAATGGAAAACCGCTCCTGAGAAATGTAGTCTCGATCATCGACACTGGTTCCAACTATATCTATGGTCACCCGGATCGAGTTTTGAAATTGCATCAGGCCCATGGCGGTAAAGCTTTTGAGGATGGTTGGTACACATGTATGTTCTGATTGGGTTTCACATAGTACTTTTGGATTCACCGACAGCCCTGTAGTCCCATGCGATAACTTCCCGGACGTGACTCTTACTTTTGGCGGCAAGCCATTTACGATGTATGCTGACGACCTCAACCATGGACCGGTGGTGGATGGCTCACCCGATTGTTTCAGCGGAATCCTGGCTCATATCTTGATCGATAGCTGTGAGATTCTCCTGCACGGCGTACTTTGAACATACCAACCACTGAACCCCTCTTTCCAGTAGCGCTACCATACTGGATCATTGGGACCAATTTCCTTCAGGGCTTATATACTGTGTTCAACATGGATTCCAACCCACCTCAAGTCGGATTCGCGCATCTTGAAGAACCCTCAGAATCATCGACAGCATAGCACTATTTTCTGGCCATTTCGCTCCCACTTGCATCATGCATGGCCCCGGTCGCTCCCACTGCCAGTGGTATGGTGCCGTGGATTTTTGTGGATCAGTGATGAAAGGGGAACGGGGGAGCGAAGCGACGAGAAGGTGTCAACAGACTTCCTCGGCCCGCTTCCCTTCGAAGGAAACAATGTGCCAATCGAGTAAGTTATTATGGTACTTGTCAAAAGGGCTCGTCGTATATCCAACTGTCGGATCTGGTGTTTCACGCCCACGATTGGCCACTTCAGCGAACCGCCTGATCGTTATGTTGGGGAACCCCTCGAGTCGGTCAGTGGATGAGTTTATCTGGATTTGGAGATCCGTTAGCATTGCTGGGATTTCGGAAAGGTCACAGGGGAAGGGCGACAAGTGATCAAGCGACCACTCTCAAACGGATATCGACCATCGAGCGTATGCTCGATCTCTCTCTCCATGGATCCTTCACATTATCGATTACTTGAAAAGTTATGATTGTTTTCGTTAGTATTTTACTCTTAAAACTGGTATACATACAGTAGTCACGTCTCAAGACGAAGGTCCCAAGCCGGCAACGCCGGCCCTTTTCTAGTTGGGTAGTTGCAAGTGACTTGGCAAGAAGCAAACCAAACTGCCCGTCCCGATTTGTCTATTGACACTTCATTGCATACTATCAAGGCCGCTACTAGTGGGACCTGCATCTCTCCCGTGTACGGTGTCTGCGCATGCACACCGAGTCTGGCTTGATATCAAAATGCCAACCACGCGAAGTTCGACCCGACCAAACTCCACTGCTGTGACGTCGGGTCTGTACGTCCACTCGAGCGCTAGAGTTACCACTCATAAACCATCATGATCGCAGAACTCATTGGTCTCGCACTGGTCGTCCTGCTGGTCGTCGAGGGTATACGGAGGTTCAGACGGTCGCAGTCACAAGAACGCTCCGCGCGACCGCCGCTCCCCCCTGGCCCGAAGCCCCTCCCGTTCCTTGGAAACCTGCTCGACCTGGACAAAGATGTACCCCATCTCACTTATATGGCGTGGTCAAAGACGTACGGTACGTCCACTCTCCGATCATGGTAAACTTGGAACGACAATCACGACGCCGACGTACAACAATTGAACAAACAGGCGATATCATATACCTGCGCGTCCTGGGACAGGACATGATTGTTCTGAATTCAGAGCAAGTCGCCTCCGAGTTGCTCGAAAAACGCTCGGAAAACTACTCAGATCGTCCCGTATTCTCTGCCATAGACCTGTGCGTATTCGCATTCTGTCCTGCGTCCTGCGTGACCTCTCTCTCGGGCTGCGGGCCGACAGTGGGGCGCTGCTTATTCACATTTGCGCAGGTTCGGATGGGAGTCGACGACTACCGTCTTGCGGTACGGGCCGACGTTCAGACTGCACCGGCGTCTGCTGCACCAATCCTTTCATGCCAACGCCGCGTGATGTTGACGCGCTTGTTGGACGACCCTGAGCATTATGTGGACCATTTCACCACGTGCGTATGTTACACTACAAATTTTATATCTGCACTCCATGTCTCGCGCGATGGGGTGGTTCTCGTTCAACTAATTCACAGGTTCGTGGAAGCCGTGGTCATGGAGGTGACGTATGGATACGACATGAAGGAAGGTCAGGCGTTCGTGGCGATGATGCATCGAGCGGCGGACATTTTTGTCAGCGTGGCTAGTACGCCCGAACTGTCCGCCTTGTGCACCATGTTTCCATTCGGTGAGTAGAATCGATCCGGGTTAGCTTTTTCCCGTTCGATTCATGATTGACAATGTACGATACAGTGAAGGCTTTACCTTCGTGGTTCCCAGGTATGGGTTTCAAGTCTGTGGGCGCCGAGTGCCAGCGTCTGGTGTCTGAAGGGGTGAATGCACCGTATGAATGGGTTAAACGACGCGTCGTATGTCCCGAAATCATTAGTTATTGCGTGCGTGCGTGGCTAACAGGGAATTCTTGCAAGGACGAAGGTAGCGCTGCACCATCCATGGTCGCGGATGCCATCGCTGAACATGGTCTGGACGATAGTCCGGACAAGCAAGAGTTCGTGCAAGCCATCAAGGACTCCGCAGGCGCACTGTATGCAGGTAATTACTACTTTTATTGGCTCTCGATTCAGTCCTCGAGGCTAACAACGTCCGCAGCCGCGACGGAGACTGTTTGTTTGTTTTACTTTCCTGTTGATTGGGATCATGGCCTGACTTTCGAGCAGACGAATGCAACGCTTGTCATATTTGTCTATCTCATGATGAATCATCCAGATATTCAGCGTCGTGCACAGGCAGAAATTGACCGCGTCGTCGGGCGGAAGCGATTGCCCGACTTTGACGACCGGGAATCGTTGCCGTATGTGGAGGCTCTATTGCGCGAGACGATGAGATGGCATCCCGTGGCGCCTACAGGTGTGCTTACCTCCATCATCTGCACTTGTATTCTGTTGACCTGTTTCAGGTATTCCACATGCCCCCACCGAAGACGACGTCTATCAGGGGTATCACATCCCCCAAGGTGAGCTGCGCCGACATTTGGAACGATCCTGGCTCATCACCCTACGCAGGTGCCATCATCCTGCCCAATATCTGGTGAGTACATCGACTCGTCGACCGTACACGTGCGATGACTTCGGGGCACACGTGCAGGTCGATGTCACGGAACGAAGACAAATATCCAGACCCTGAAGTATTCATGCCGGAGCGGTTTTTGCGGGAGGAGGGTACGCTAAACGACGACAAGGATATTTGGATTCGGTCGTCGGATCTGGTGAGTTCTTCGCCGTTCGCGTCGTTCGCATTTATGATATGGTGTACACAGTCCAGGCAGAAACATTGCGGAAATCTCACTGTGGTCTGCTGTAGCGTGTATATTGGCAGTGTTCAGGATCGAGAAGACGGAGGGGTCCGATAATGTGAAATGGACGACGGGATTGGTGAGGTGCGTCGTCGTTTTGGTTACCAGGAGCCACGATCCTTGTTGATGGGGTTTTGCAGCCATCCGCTTCCTTTCCCGTGTAAACTGCTACCGAGGGATGAAGAAAATGGTCAAAAGCTTGCAGCATTGATTGGCGGGAGCCGCATCGACTTGTGAAATCTGTTTGTAACTTGATACAAGACGTGGGATGAGACCTTGTTGTTTTCATTGCGTGTTCCACATCCAGCAGGATGATGAAGATGGAGTATGTGATAATGTGAACGTGTCATAATGTAAGGAGTCGGTGGGCGGGGTCCAGGCCCGCACGCGTCCTGCGCGTGTATCCTTCGTCATCGACTGGGTCGACGCGTAGACGGACCGGGATCCTTACACATGACTGACTCTCCAACGTACGTATCCGGTATGCATTACATCAATTTCTACAGACATTGCCAAGGTAATCTCACTTTCCACAATTAATGTTTTTTTTTCTTTCTCACTCCCATTGACTCAGAAAAAACAATACTTCTGCCATCAATGCAACCGGAAAAGTCGTCACTCCCTTTGACTGTTTCCTTCTTCGAGGAACGATTTCGATCGACGACACGCACCAGACGTAACCTGCTCTATCATTCAATCAAACACCAGCGCAACTCTACACACTCTCTTGACCGCGACTCTTGAACTCTAACCCGCTTCATATGCTGGCATCTATCTCATACAGAACTTCAGTTGAGCAGCTGTTTAACAAGGTAATTCAAATTTGATTATCTTTAACTACTTTCACAGCATCACTTGCTTACATGATGTTGGTTTAGCTACAAGTCACACGATCGTGCGCTCATCGTGCGCGCCGGGGGAGCGCACGACGTGCAGAATGCGCCGTGAGAAGAGATGATGTAACTACTCAACCAACATTCAGATTTCCCTCTTACATCTAAGGTTGCGCGCCATCAGAACCACACCTGCATCAGTCTAACACAAGCAACTGATGTTTGTTCAGCTTAGGCATGCACTTGTCCGCGGTACCTACTGGTTGAAGTCGAAGTCTCTCTTTATACTAGAGTGCGCTCTGTAAGGGCTAGAACGCGCATGGGTAATGGGTCTGCCAGTCTTCACTTGCCTGTTGCCTGACGCCCTCTTCTGGCACTAGATTCTTTCTCACTACGAGGCCTAGATGCCTCAGGTTAGTTCATCATAAAGATTGAAAGATTGACTGCAAGCGCACGTTCGTCGACGTGTGTGAAGCACAGACATGGTTCATTGGCAGATTCTCTGATCTCCTTGTGTCCATCATCACAGTTGTTTCCCCATTTCAAACGTCGAACTGACACCCCAATTTCCCTGTACAGATCCTCAATTTCCTCTTCAATTTTTGTAGCGACCTGCCAACTTGGGCCCTGGACTCCTGCAACGACTTGCCTTCCAAATAAGTCGTTCGAGCACCATTTCCATCACGCCTTGATGGTCAGAAACCCATGCCCATTGCCTCATCTCCTGAAATGAATTCGTTCACCTGAGGATTGGTCTCCTTCCTTGCCAGTCGATCAATAAGGTGGTTGTATCGTTTGGCTCATTTCGTGCACTGATCATTGCTTCTCATAACAGGTCATGAGATTGTCGTGACCATAGTCTGTGATGTCAAAGGTCTGTGATATCCTCCATTGCCCCTCTTCTGTTGTTGTCAGAGAGCGTTCACACCGCTCCCTGCTGTGTTCACACCATTTAAGATTCACTATTTTTTCTACTCAGCATGATAGTTGACTTATACTAGTTGCACATCACTGGAATGTACGGACCATACTATTCGATTATGATAAAGGTCCATTGCTACAGTAAATAGACAGATGGTATGAGGAATATAAGTATCTATAATGTCCTTCAAGTTGCAATCCCTACATTATCTTGGTAATTCTATGTGTTCACTCCTGGATGACGTGGATTGCCAAATGATTATAATCCAGTTACAATTATCCTACAAAGAGCTTGAACATGGGAAAGGCACAATCATTTTCTCTACACAGTACGTTGGCTTGAATAGCATTGTTCATAACGCGTAAGATTTTCCTGCGAGTGGCAAGCTTGCCAATTGAAATCCAATATTATCCTTGTTGCACATTCCAATGACCGTTGAGTTGAAACCTGCAAAGGCTTATATAGCTCGATCTGACCTAGCTAAGTTTAGCATGGCAAGCAAGTATCTGCAAAATGTGTAAAGGCATGACAATGTCAATCATTATTGTCGCACCAATAACTACCATTACAAAGTGGTATAACATACATAGCCTACAAACTGCAGAAGGCATGTCGTTGTGTCGTTGTCAGTAACAATAACGGCAGCATGCAGGCGCAACTGCACAACGTTGTGCGGTTGCTTCTGCACGCGAGGGGACAGTGGGAAGGACAGAGACGAGGAAGGTGGGCATCGGTGTCGATGTCGATGTCGCGTCGCCTGTTGACGATTGTTGCTCCGTTGTAGTCGTGTTGTGGTTGTCGACGCCACGTTGTCGTCCGTCGTCAATGACGTTCAGGCTGTTGTCGGTGTGGTTGAGCCAGTCGATGCAGAGTGATGGCGTCATCGTCTTCGTTTGCGTTGTCGCTCCTACACGCCGACGAGGGCAATGCGGTGGTCGTTGTCGTCGTTGTGCCATTGTCCCGCCATTGTCATTGTGCCGCGTCCGCCGTGCCACTGCCATTGCCATTGCAACGCCCCCATGTCGTCATCGTCATTGTCGCCGTTGCCGTTGCAACCGTGACGCTGCCGTCGTCTTCGTCGTCGCGGTGCGCAGTGCCACATCTCCAAGTCGTCGTTTGTCGTCGTGTCGACGTGTGAATGTTGCGCGAGGGAGGGGGTAGGGACAGTGAGGATGGTAAGGACGAGGTGTACTCACCGTCGTCGGCCTCGTCTCGTCGTGTCGTCGATGTTGCGTGCGTAGCACAACAGAATATACTACGTACCAACATCCGGGCTCCATCGTCGTCATGTTGTCGTGGTGTGAAATGTGTTGATCCCCCAAACCACTCTAGACATACTTGCCAAAGAAAGGTATCAATGACTGAGCGAGGGTATAGCTAAAGACCAGCTTCGGACCAACGACGAGAATCTGTAGCAGAAAATGTAGCGGATCAGCCAGACGAACATTGTACTACCCACTCGGCGCGACGTACTTTTGGTGTCAAACCCTCGAAGAAGGCTGTCGGGCCTTCGTTGCGGACCAGATCCCTTATGACCGTCAATCCAGGCACCTTCTGCTCGAAATTGGCGTTTTGGATGCGCGTCTTGACAGTATCCAGAGGTGCAGCGACCGCGATAGAGGCAACGGCACCCGCAACGGAAGCGATGAAGTTCTGAGTCCATGTTGCCTTGGAATAGTCCATCACGCCAAGCACATACTCTTTTGTGGCAGCTGATCCACTAAATAGCTGTAGAGCAAAGAGCAGGGAGGTGAGTCGAGTGACGTAAACGCGATAAAGGGACATACCGCGAATCAGCCGGGAGCGTTACGGGCCATTGTCCAGCCCTAACCACGGTAGAGCGAAGTACCCTCCTCCATGAATATCCGGAGGACACCGCGTCCACGGAATGCTTCCGGATTTAATTGGCGTTTTATTTTGAGGATGCCCAGAGGCAGGAGGACCTAGGCATGACAAAGTGAGAACGCATACAAGCTTACAAAGACCGTCAAAACGTACCACTTCGCCGATTCCTTGTCAAGCTGTGAACACGACATGTTCTGAGGGGTGAGTGGCGCAAGGGACGCTTGGACGTACCTTCCGGCAGTGGCCTGTATCATCAATTTACCCGTACGTTCACCAAACGTGTTCGTGAAGTAGTCTTTGTAATTCCGCGAGATGATGTCGTTAAACCATGGCTGGCCGCCGAATTTGTATATTCGTTGTGAGATCTTGTAACCCGCTGCATACCCGAGACCAGGGAACATTTGCGGCCGAACGTAGCCATGGAGAAGTCACGAAAGATGATGTTGTTGAGTGACGAAAAGGAGACCTTGGAAGCGATAGGACGACATTCAGCTGGGGGATCGATGGCATGGAGGACTGGTGACGCCGGCACGCCACATTGCGATCGTCCGAGTCGATGTTGTGTGGTGCCATGCACGCTACTAGGGGCGCGAGGAAGGGAAGGAGAGGGTGATCCGAGTCACGTCATGTTGTCGTCCCGTTGTGCGTCATGTCGTGTAGGAGTTACGTCGGCGTCCGTGTTGTGTCGTCGTGGCGCCGCATGGTCGTCGTTGTCTGAGTCGTGAAGTCGGTGTTGAAGCGTGAAAAAAAAAAAAGAAGAAAAAAAAAGAAAAAAAAAAACTTACGAACCGAGTTGCGGATGACCGGTCTGGTCGACGACCTGCGGGTAAAACCCATCACAGGTTGCCTACAGGTCTCTGACCACGGACGTAGACCCGTATGGGAGGGTATGGATAAGTCGCGGGTAATTTAAAGTACTAGGGTACAGGTTGCATTGCCACTACACGCGGGTTACCTGTAACCCGTGCTCAGGCTCTTGCCTAAGTGATACCATGACCATTCAGCAAATATTCATCATAATCTGCACACAGGATATAGCTACTCCAAGTCTGAGTCGGAAAAGTTTAGAATGAGAAATGATACATATCACCGTCAGATGGGTCCTCTTCTGCATCGTCATCGTCATCGTCAATACTGCTGTTTGAATTCTCTCCAAGGTCTTCATTGATGTCGTCATTCTCCAACTCGCTTCCAGCTTCACCTGATGTTCGTAGTTCCCATCCCTCTCCTAGATCAAGTGTTTCATCAGCACTTGACATATTGTTATCATTCCGTATTTGTTGGTCTTCAATATCAATGTCACGGTCATCTGCAGGCTCGTCGGATGGCTGCTGCCTTGAAGCCGGATTCTGAATATCATGCCCCACCCCGATTTGGGGAAACCGTGCATACATGTCCCTGTCTGCAAATCTGTGTTGTGTTAGGTGAGAGCTACAGTAGCACAGAACACACTGACATGTTGACATAGTATGCGACCCAGTCATCAACATCATTGTTTGCACGACCGACCGAGGACCCGTGACGAAGGAGTGAGTCTGTTCGGCCTTCAGAAAACACCGGGATAAGGTGACAAGCTCGAATGACGAGTGCTGGATCAATGAAGCCGAATGCCCCCGGAGAGTCAGGAACAAATCCTATCTTTGGAAGCCGGGCATTCTGAATACTCCAACGGTGACCAGGGACTACCCCCAGCCAGCGAATCCAAAGGACGTCCTTGGTATACTCACTTCCATTGTAGTTGACACGAAAGACGAAAGTGGCCAATACTTGTGCATACCAGAATGGGTGAGCATTGGTGCCATCCTCACAAGAATGCAGCATCACAGCATCACCATGGCCTGGGTGCAGAGTATCATATACTCGCCGCACGTCATATGTAGTAAAGTTGACCTGGAGGCGCCTGGGCATAGGTATCCGGTTGAGGCCATTGATGAACCAAATAGCGTGGCGTTCGTCCGGGGTGAAGACATATTCATCGCCGTCATAATCTAGGTTGCACAGACGAGAGAGGAGGTGATTTTTGAGCTTTGGAATGAAGTCCTAGGGAATATTGAGTTTGTGGATGATCTATGGCTAGCGTGAAAGGACCTATAATCTTCCTCGTCACCGAAAGGGGTCGGGGAACGCGACCGTGGAGGATGGTAGGTGTGACGGGGATTTACGCCCGAAGCAAACGCGGCCTCCACATCGTGCTGGGAGTGATCAAGGGAACCGCTATACGTCGTCGAGATACTATTCGCACTGTACACTCTCGGTGCCGCGTTGAAAGGATTACCAACGACGTAAGCGGGGACGCTCGCTGGTGGCTGTGGGAGCGATCGGTTGGACTGTTGGCTGTACTGGGAGAGAGGTCGCGTATCAGAATGGTCGGTATAGAGTGAGGTGGGTCTCGAGTTCGGGTCGATGAATGGATCATGGTCGTGTGCTGATGATGATGGATCGTCAAGGTCGAGGGTCTCGCCAGTCATGATGGTCTCCAATAGTTGGCCTGGTTGATATCGCTCCGGGGGCGGTCTCGGCTATACCTGTCGGCGTTCCAGAGAGAGTGCGATGAGGTCGTCGTCATCGTCGTCGCCGTTGGAAACTCTTAGAACGTGTTCGGCTGGTGGTGGTTTCCTTTGCAATGGCATTGTATGATATTAACGTTGAACTTGAACTTGAACATCGCGGTATGTCTCGATCACGACGTAACCGTGACAAGGACGACGCGTGACATAACGCGACGTAACGTGACCTGGTTAGAGTTGATCCGCCATGTCCGAGTCGATGTCGAGTCCGTGGATACGCGACTATTTGATCGACGTCGCAGAGACACACGGCGTACAGCTCTACAACACCCCACCACCAAAGGGAAAAAAGAGAGTACAACTCATCAACGTAAGCTTCCTCGCTGTCGAACGTCTACTCAATCCTGAATCTTTCCCCAGTTTCTCACTTATCATGCAGACAGTTATGTTTGGGCATGGATATCCGACAAGGATCATAGTGTGTCTGTCCGCTTCTCAAAAGATGCCGCAGATGCATACAAGAAGTAGGTCAATCTCCCAACACCCCTTCACTTACATTAATCCTTGTAACAGTAAACATGGTCGCAACATCTTAGACTCTCGCTTTTCCCTCGTTTTCATCTCCAGCTATCGCCCAATATTCTCTCCACGCCCTCTTGGTCCAAATGCAGCTGGACATACACCCG
>JBBPQC010000538.1:0-17676 GCA_038092295.1 Leccinum arenicola
GCGCAGCCCAGGTTTTCTCAAACGTCCATTAATGACTTCCCATACATCTGACGAAAGCCTGACCGACCTTTCTCGCCTCCAATTTGGAAAGGTATGCGGTTGACCGTCATTGGAAGATCAATTGATCACGCTAACTCGGTATCCTCCGCTTGACAGTTTCTTAACGGTACGCTTGTTGAGACCTGACGTCACTACGAAAGTTGACTCGAGACATCTTCTGCAGTCGCTGCATTGGCTGTTTTCGTACGTGTACATTCTCTCGGCCCCGAGTCTAATTGTATCCAACACAGGTTGCCTCCACCAGGCATTTGATTACTGCTTGACGTTTTCATCCGAAGTTTTTTCATTCTCAAGTTCTTGCATTCGACTACTCTCATGCGCTGAATCAGGTAGAGCTTGTATGGGGTTCTAAATGGGAGATAACGCGCCTCGTGTTTACACTCTCAAGATATCTGCCCTTTCTTGCTTCCTCATTGACCTGTTATAGTCTGTCTCACATTTTCACATTCCACTAATTGGATGTTCTGAACGCGATGTCATCACTCAGCCGTCCTGTTCACGACAGGAGTGAGTGGTTACACTTACTATCGAATTAACTTGAACCTCTTTCTTAGTGTGGAAAGTTCATCCTCGTTGTAGATGGTTTATCTGCCCTTTCAATATTTCCGGCGCTTTCTGACGTGTTCTCAGTCCTGTTCACTTCTTGTAGTCTCATAGCGGAGGGTATCTTGATCCTACGCACATATGCCATGTGGGGTCGCAGTAGAAAAGTTCTTGTTTTTTTGTTGTCTTTGCTGGCGGTATGTCTTGTCCCACGTACTTATGTGTGTATGGATCAGCCGAACCTAATCTATGGCATTCCCCCTTTTCTAGGCACTCGTTGCAGCTGCTGAGACATTATCAGTACTAATCAACTATTCTTTACCCGGGGACTCCACCTCGGCCTATGGTTAGTCCGGTTATGTCATGTGATCAGTTGCTAAATGTTGGTCGGACAGAATACCATCCGTCTGTGTGTGCTTATGGATCGTCGAGAGCCTTTGTGTTTCAGTATATAGCCTTGATGATCTACGAAATCGGCAAGTTCCTTTTGTGGCTCTCAATCCATCCGATCTTACTCCTTTTCAGTCCTTCAAGGCATGAATTCCTGGAGGAAGTTCCGAACATATCGTAACGTCCAGAGTAGAGTATTGAATATGTTATATTGGGACGGAATCATGTATATGTCGTGGGTTATCTGTAAGTGATCATCCTTGTCATTGGAGGGGTTTTTCAACATATCATCATCTAGTGTTGTCTGGCTCAAACATGTCTGTGATGCTCGCTGCACCAGTGAGTATGAAGAATACAATGCCTGATTAACGAGGCCTCAGCACTTTTCCCCCTCAGGTAACATATATTCCTGCATTGTATACGTACGTGCTCTCATTACTGATATTCAGACATCCGACGGTTTCTTACATGGTAAACAGCACGCAGGTGGCGTTCCACGGCGTCCTTTCCTGTCGCATTTTTTTCAACCTCCGGCAGTGTGATCGGCATACGGGAACGACAGCGGACGATCTTTCGCTTGGAACTATGCAGTATCAGGCTCAGGCTCGGTCAACATTGGACACTTTAACAGAATCACACGTGTAACTTGTGGCTGTTGTAAGTACCATGATTGCACGCGAATCACAATTCTGAACGTAACGCTGAAGTTGTCTGTTCAGGCTACGGTGCGGTGTCGGAAGATCGAGTACAACCTGATGGGTCATCCAGACAATGCAAGTTGGGGAAAAATAAAAAAAATACTGAAGTTAATAAAGTACAATAGAAGTACAATAGTAGGATGTGTTGTATGCATTATATGTAATAGCGTAGTGATGGTCCATGAGTCCGTCCCTGCTCCTATGCGCCAGCGGTTCCAGTTCGCCTGTAAGGGTTATCATTCCTGTCGCATCCTTTGAATTAAACAACTTGCACACAATGCCTCGTCCAGGGATCCTTGGCATAGGCCATCATCCTGTGGATATTCTTTACGTTCCGAACTCGCACCATCAGCGGGGTGCTCCTCCCTGAAAACCCAGAGATAAATAACATGTTTTTGAATTGCTAACATGACTCACGGGCACAAAGCCACATTCTTTGGCTTCTCGAGAGTAGCACTGTCAGACGAAAAAGGATAATAAGGGTTCCGGTAGAAGGTGTCGATATTGAGAATGGCTCGCCAGATCTGGGGGATCTGGGGCCGATCCATAGGGTTCGGACGGAGAATCCACCTCAGCACCTCATCGAGTTGTCGGGATATGGGAAAGGTCTTGTATAGATAATCTCCGTCCTCAAGGAACGCCCGAAAACTAGGATCGGATTCATGAGCGATCTTCCATGGACGACGTCCAGTGACCATATTTATTAGAATGATGCCCAACGCCCAGATATCGGTGAGGCTGGGGTAAAATACGGTCTCACCGTCGCCCCATTGTTCTATAGACAGGTCAGCGCAGTCGAGGATAGACAAAGGGGGGATTGACCTGGACCCATGTAAGGTGAAGATCCGCAGCGAATGCCTCTGCAAATGCGCTTGCGGGTGGCGATCCCGAAATCAGCGATTCGGATGCCAGACCCATACTCTTCGAACAATATGTTCGCTGGTTTGAGGTCACGGTGGAACACCCCTCTCGAATGACAGGCATAGACACCGTCGAGTATGTCAATGAATGTCTCTTTGATGAGCGCATCGTTACGCTGGTATACACGAAGGTCCCATATGGCCTGGTGCAAGTCACCTTCGCACAGCTTGAAGACGATGAACAGGTACAAGTCCTCGTTGATAATCTCATGGAGAGGTAGGACGTGTGGGGAGCAACCCGTCACGAGCTGGTGGTGGAACACTTCCGCAGTTCGATTGAGTAGTTGTTTAGGAGTCAACTCGAACTTGGAGATGCACTTGATGGCATATCTGCCTGATTGCTCCGTGTCTACGGCAGCAAAGACACAGCTGGTAGCTCCTTCGCTGAGTGGGGAGGTGATACGGTAGTGGCCGACATTTTGGCCGGAAAAGTCTGGCAAAGTCATGGTCATGGTGAGAGAGGGGAAAAAAGGAGGCGACAAAGTGACGAGGAAGAAATAGGGGCTTCGGTCCGATACCATACAATTTTGGAAATCTCCCGGAGCGGATGGTGCCCAAACAAGGTAAATATCCCGGGATACATACTCGACTGTCCGCTGATGAACAGATAGCTTTCAAACTGTTAGTGATGAGTTAGTTAACCTTCCGGCCGCGGGACTGACATGGACACACGTGGGATCCCGCGTCTTGTCGTGGTCCGAGTCGTCCATTGCAACAGACGAACATTGGCACAGCCACCATACCCTCACGCAAATTGAGACTTCCTCCCTTGAACTTCTTGCTCGTCCTCGTCGTACCTTCCTCGTCGTCATCCACATTGAGCTCGTCGTCGAGTATGCGGAGAAGCCCTTCTGATTCGTCCTAACGCGATATTATTTGCTCAGCTCTCCATCACTTTCAGTTTCACAATAGCACAAGTTCACATTCACTCATGTCACAAGAAACCCCACGCAGAGCAACGCCCACTAAGCGACAGGATACGTTTGACCTCAGCGACCACATCCTCGCCGACGACCAATCCATGCCAAGTTCGCACATGCAAGCCCACGCCGACGCAACCAACCATTATGCCTCCGGCGGTGGTGCCTCCGACGAGGAGCACTCCGTTCTCGAAGACGACTCCGATGGAGAGGACCGCGATATGGACTATATGGACGACGACGACGACCGCTCCTCCTCCCTCTCCATTCCCAACGAAAGTATCGACTTTGACTTGGTCTACTCCCTCCACAGCTTCGCTGCAACCGTCGAGGGCCAGGCTAGCGTCGTCAGGGGCGACAGCCTCTTCCTCATGGACGACACCAACAGCTATTGGTGGCTCGTCCGCGTGCTCAAAACCCAGGACGTTGGGTATATACCCGCCGAAAACATCGAGACACCCTTTGAGCGACTCGCCCGTCTCAACAAGCACCGCAACATCGATGTGCGTATCTGTGGTCGCTTCGTGCAGTCATATTCTCACTGACTGGCTGCGCTTTCCCAGCTCGCCCATGCAACACCGCAGGAACTCCAGGAGGACGTCGAGCGCGTTCGTAACAACCTCTCTTCCCGCACTGGCTCTCACCACTCCCGCTCCCCAACTCCCGGTCTCCCTGCCGGATGCCATCCACGCACAGGCGCAAGAGGTGTCATGTTTACGCCAGCGCTCTCCGTGCATCGTTATCCGCCTGCCGTCTGGAACGAGGACGAAGAAGAGGACGAGGATGTGGAGTGGGAAGATGGCGCGTACGAGGAGGAGGACCCTGAACTCGCCGAGGAGATGTCCATTCGCACGAGACAAAGCCAGATGGAGGACCAGGAGAGCATGACAATGGATGTCATACAGATGGAGCCAGATGACGGCATGAGTTGGGATGACTCCGCTGCCGAGGACATGCAGGCCCGAAGCACACAAAAGAAGGATCAGCAAATGTCATTGACTCCTGATATGCTCCGGCCCGGCGCGTCACCACAGAAGTCACCGCAACGGCTGCAACAGCAACAGATGGTAGCGCAACAACTGCAACAGCAAGAGTTGATCATCACTCAGCAGCGCCAGCAACAGCAGCAGGAACAACAGATGCGCTCTCAGCAAGTGTTGCGTCAGCAAAGCTCGTGGGATAGATTGTCCCCAGATCAGACTTCTTCTGCGGCCAGCTCTCCCAGTAAATCCAGCGATCCCGCTGATGCCACTGAAACGAGAAAGCTCTCCGCCACTCCCCCCATCGCACGCGACGACATTGTCAAGCCTCATGCAGGCAGCACTGGATCTTTGCCCCCAAGCCTTGTCGTGCAACAGCAAGAAGACGACCGTAAACGAAGCCGCGAGGAACTCGAGACTCTCGACGAAGCAGCAAAGAAAAAAGCTAAAGCCAAGGACAAAGACAGAGCTACTCCAGTCAGCAGTTCTGCTGCAGTTTCGAACCAGCCTTTGAAACCATCTCATTCGACTAGTAAGCTCCGTAAGGAACGCGAGCCCGTCGATGACGAAGGCAAGGAGAAGAAGGAGAAGAAGGGCCGTGGCGTATTTGGGTTGTTTGCACGCAAGAAGGACAAGAACAAAGACAAGGCGTCCATCGAGAGCATATCTTCGGATGTCACGCGCGAGTCTCAGGAATCTGGTCAATCTTCGAGCCAGCAGCATGCCAGTGCCGTCCTCGAACCCTCGCTGTCTCCTGTCACGCCAACTGCCATGCAGCAGCAACAGCAATCTATCCGTACTATTGCCGATCCTCGGTCTACCCCTCAGCGACAACAACAATCTCCGAGTGGCCCTCAGACGCCTCTAGTTCCGGCCCATGTATCTCTCCACGCATCTACCCTGCGTCAGCGGGACCAACAACAACAAGCGCTATACCAACAATACCTCAACCGATCGCCGTCATCGCCTCCGGAGGCTCCATCGTATGGTTTACAATCTGCGTTCGCTGGTAATTCGCCTTACTCCAGCCCTAGCACCACCACAGCAAGTCTTGGTCTCGGTCTACCATCATCTCGACCGCGTCCCGGCTCTCTCGTCATCTCAAACACCGCAGACGGACAGGGTCTTGGCGTTCCCGAACTCAGCGTCATCCGCATCTTTGCAGGCAAAAATGTACAGACCGAGGCCACCTTCAAGACTGTTCTGCTCAACTCGTCCACAACCTCCTCCGATCTTATTCGACAAGCTATCCAGCGATTCCGACTCCCGTCGTCCGAGACAGAAGTGGCAACATCCTATTATCTCACGATCAAACAGGTCGAAGGATCATCGACCATCCTTTTGTCGGAAGAGAAACCGCTCGTGGTGTTCGAGAGCATTGTCGAGGCTGTGATGGAACTCCCAAAAGTGAAGAGGAGCAGTATGGGAAGTATCAGCTCCGTCTCCAGCAATCTCTCCATGCACCCCGCTATCAAGCAGCTGTCCATGAATGACTTTACGGACGACTCTGCGGTCAAATTTTACCTGAACAAGCGCGGCCCGGAGGGTAAGGAGAATAAGCTCGCAGAGGAAGACGAGGAGACAATATATGCGGAGTCTATGCGCGATACGATCGAAGGTGTCAGCATCTCGTCTTTAAGCTCTAGCGTTAACGGCACGCCTGAGCGGTTCAGCGCACCTTCCGTCCGATTCGCGTTGCAACTGTTAATTTACCCCGAAGATCTCCCCGACGATATGGTATTCGATCCACTGACCGAGGCGATCGTGTTCCAGAACACGTTGAAGGATAGGACGACTTCTGTCTCGTCCATTTCCTCTGGCGTATCGCTAAGTCAACGCCGCAAGGTGTTCACTTTCCCAAAGAACGTGACTGTCGCGGAGGTAATCGAGCTTGGGCTAGAGAGATTTGGCATACTTGAAGGCGTCGTCGATGGTGGGGATGAAATCGAGGACAAGCTCGCAAAGAGAAGGAGCTCTGCCAAAGTCCGTTATGGGCTGACGGCCTCCATCAATGGCCAAGGTAGGCCGCAGTCGGTTTTCCAATGTCGGCTTGAAGTGGCTGACTATTCCGTGCGCCACGACAGATCGGGAGCTGTCGCCTTCGAGTAAAGTCGTCGATGCCTATCCACGTCCCCCTACTTTCCGACGAGTTCAAGACGGTGGTAAACGTCGTTCTATCGACTCTGCTCTTCTCCTCGGCAGCGTGGAAGACATCTCCCCCGATGATCCATTCTTCATACTCCGTCGTGCCGTTTCCTACCGCACATCGTCTTCTCGCCACCGTATGTCCGCTCCTCTCGACGAGATTGCTCTTCAACACCTTCGAGATTCTATCTCGGGCTCCAGCCTCAGCTCGGATCATGCGTCGCCAGAAGAAACCGTGCAGAAACCGCGCCAGCTGTCTAGACAGGAGATCATCGCTGCACAGCGGGCTGCCTCTAGGGAAAAGCAACGTGCTATTCTTTCCACGCAGACGAACTCGGTGCGGGGCGTGGACGTCTTGCTGCCCGGAAATGCCATGATTCGGAGCTCGCGATACGAGGCTGGGGACCGCATACGGTATTCGTACGTTCAGGACGGGGAATCCTATGACGTGAGCGACATCATTGAGCAAGAGTTTTGCGAGACGAGCGGATCGTCGTCTCCGCAGCACAAGAACGACCTCTTGGAGGGTGTCTTTGGGAGACACAAGGACAAGGAAGGGCTTAACGAGAGACTGGACCGGGTGCTCGCCAAGATCAAGGACGAGCGTCTCGTTGCCCAGTATGCCACTGTCAAAGTCGGCGAGGACCGGTCCGAGAACCCGCCATCGGCGCACTCGACCGGGTCGTCTTCGTCGGTGTATTCGATCGATGAATCGGCCGGGCGAACGCCGACACCGCTGGCTGGGCTGGCTGGGTTGGATGCCAAGCGGACGCTGTCACCGTCACCGCTGAGCGATTTGGGGTCGCGTTCTGTGACGCCTACGATGTCTTCGCCGACGACTGTAGCTACCCACGAGCGGACGATCACGCCACCGGTGCAAGCGTTACCCTCACATTCGCAGTCGCAGTCGCAGTCGCAGTCGCAGTCGCAGTCACAGTCACAGTCGCACTCCCACCGCCAGCCGTCGATCGCGTCGGTGCTGTCTGATATGACGTCGTCGACCTCTGTGTATACAACACCGACCATGCAGCTGATTAGTCCGATCGACGGCGAGCTGAGCCCGGGCGCGCGGAACGAGACGATGTTCAAGCCCCTGCATACGCATGTGCAATCGCATTCGCAATCACCGTCGCCGTTGCCACCTAGGTCTCAGTCGCAGTCGCGGGCGACCAAGCGTCCGTACTTTACGTCTGACGATTTCGGGGTGGCGCAGATGCTGGCTGTGATCGAGGTGGCGGGGACGGTTGTGAAGCCACCCGAGACGCCGTTGCATCCGGTGGAGGAAATGTTGTTTGGGAGGTCGATCGAGGTGCAGACGTTGCACCCGGAAATCCGGGAGATTTATTCCGGGGCGTTCCAGCAGTTGGACGAGATGGACAAGGTGGGTCGTCTTTTTTTCTCCTTTGGTGGTCACTGATATACAATGGGATCTGACAGATGCTCGACGAATACCTTTCACATGCGCTAGCGGTGTGAGAGTGAAGAAAAAAAGATTTGATTGGAAACTTTTTGACGTTTTGGTTTTTTTTCTGTAGAATACCCGCATATAGTTTCATTTCGTTGCTATTTATCGATTTCTGTTGTTTTCGTTTGCTGCTTTCGAATGTATGTCTTTCTTTCTTTTCTTTTCTTTCTTTTCTTTTCTTTTGGTATATAGAGTCTATGATGACAACTCGTACTGCCACATACATACTAATGAGATAGGTAGATATTAGTAGACGGTCGGGTACGAAATGACTATTTCCCTTCTTGAAGTACCTCTTTCATTGATGCGGATATTGCAGTTCGATGTCACGGTCAAGAGATTCACATCCGTGAGGAATTCAAGACGGAAAGAGGGTACCAGTACCAGATTGTCTCCTCATTCTGCCTGGAAAGGTCGTCGGCGGGAGGAGCACACAAGGATCGGCTGGATGGTAAAGTGGGAAGCGGGCAAGGAAGGGAGTCTGCAACCGGTAGAGGATGAGGGAATACACAAAGTAAGAGAAGACCAGGAAGCCCAAGGTGAAGCTTTTTTGACAGGTGGTCACAGGAAAGCAGCGAATGAGGACAAAGGTAGTGACGTGAACTAGGAAAAAATGAGTTCGAAGAGACAAGGAAAAAGAAGAGGAACGACCTCTTGCGCAGAACAAGGACGTAGACTTGGGCGGGGTGTGCGATGGACGTCCGGAGAGAAAAGGAAAGCAGAATGACTTTTATATGAGGATGGTGAATGCGGCGGTGTGATCCGTGGACATTCATAAGAGAGGTGAAGTGGTTCAGTGGGCTGGTGAAGGTCGTGTTGAAGTGCTCGTAATCCCCCAGCTGCAGACGAGGGAGAAAACTCATTTCCCCAAATTTGTTCGTGTTCGTCTCAATGTTCCGCACTAACTCTATGGTTCACACGGCGGCGGGAATACATCGCGAAAGCCGTGCACCAAGCTCGAGATCATCCCCTCTCCAGATACCTTGACATCGAAGCAAAATAGATTGAGAACGAAGAATGAAAGGAGTCGAGCGACGTACCCTTCTGCTTGCAACGTCTCCTCTTGCTTGCGATCCTAATTCATAACCAGCTACGGCCAATCCTATTCTACCTTGAGCGGTTCGAAATATGCCTTCTTGTCCTCGGAGAGATCGGCGTGAAAGACTCACTCGGAAAGCCCGTTGAACCCACCTATCAACACCGGGAAGAAAACAACGAATCGATTCTACATCAGGCGCGATTCAGGCGCGATCACAAATAATATGAACGTACTAGCACGGGCACAGAGCCACACCCTCAGCGGCACATTTGCAAAGACCACCCGCCGCCCATAGTCTGAATGAGACTTCCAACCAACACAAGCTTCGCCGTGCGTTCTGCGTGATAAAGAACCCGAAAGGTGCGTACCCCGTTCTCAGCGAGCAAGCTTAGGCCTGCTCCCGGCCGTCGTTCTGCTCGCGCTTAAAAACATGGTTGCCACTTGAGAGCGCTGAGTCGGACTCGACCACGGCGAACTGGCGAAATGTGTTGACGAGGGCAAGGAAGTAGAGTACATTTCATTGATGAAGAGAGATGTTGTGCTCGAGGAAGGGTGGAGGCGCGTGTAAGGCGTCGGCGATAAAATTAATTTTGCTCGTTTCTTGGATAAGTCTGAAACCTCTAACAACTTGAAACTGCAGGAGGTGTTCTGATTGATGTTGAATGTGGGCAAGGCTTCAAACATCAAGGTGACTCTGCGGCCACATGCCCTGGCAGTATTAATATTGAACCGCCGGAAGAAGCTGATCAAACTAAAAGAACGTACGGACACCGGGCCGGCCCACCTCAGTGGCCGCTCAGAAGCGGATGTCGGAAGTAGATGGGAATCCGATCAACGTCCGCTTCTTCCACTTCCTCCCTCGCCCTCACAGTGACTACTGCTTGAACTCTACGTTCCACATCTTATTCAGCAATACTATGGCTCACGCTTGGAATCCAGATATGCTGACAAACAAGATAGGCGGTTTTGAAACCATCCGAGAGAAATTTGGCCGCTTCAGAATCCTTATCATTGGGCGCGCAAACGCTGGCAAGACGACAATTCTCCGCGCGATCTGTAACACTACTGAAAACCCGGAGGTCCATGATGGAGAAGGCAACAAGGTGCATGCCCAGTTTGATACCTAGGGACGACTGGTTTACCAAACCATGTGACTAGATTGATCTGACCCAGGTGGAGGGTTCCACGGGGGTGAGGATCGCCACATATTGGACTCGGACGTGAGGCGCATATTACTAATGCATACTAGCGCGGAATTCACGACATCGAGAACCAATTAATTTTCCGGAGCAACGACAAATTCGTCTTCCATGACTCGCGGGGCTTCGAAGCTGGTTGTGTGGACGAATTCCAACAACTGAAGGAGTTCATCGCAGATCGTGCGAACACGATGGATCTCAAGAAACGGATTCATGCCATTTGGTAATAGCTAAGCTGAGCTGTGCGAGAAGAGACACTGACTGGTCATTACATTAAATAGGTACTGTATCCCAATGGACAAATTGTGTCGGTCAATCCAACGTTCCGAGGAAATGTTTTTTAATGAATGTGATACGAGAAATGGTGACTACATTTTTGGAAAGGTATTCTCAAGCTTACAACTTGTCCAGTGCCTGTTATCGTGTTGTTCACCAAGTTTGATGCGTTGTTGACGGTGGCCATGGGCAAACTAACTGGTGATGATCGAAGGCTGCCATTACAGGAGAAGATGGCAAAGGCACATGGGCTCATAGAAGGAATTTTTGACAATGCTAATGTATGGGGCCGTCTGTCTCAATTGAAGCATGCACCAAAATGTAGTGTTCGGATTGAAGGTATTTATCATATGTCTGATAAATCATTAAGCTCACGGAATTTGCATACATGCAAGGAATGCACAACTGGAATGAGGGGTGTAACATACTGCTAGAAAATACAGCAAAGGTGCTGGATGACAAGGCTGTGCAAATGCTATTTGTTACTGCACAGGAAACAAATATAGCATTGTGTATTAGATATGCAGTTCAAGAGTGAGCACAAAGTTGAATATTCTTCCAGGGCAGATGCCACAATCTGAAAAAAAGTGTTGTATCTGTTGTAGGAAAGCAGCAGAACATGAATCCTAAAAACCTTGCAAGATGGTTTCCACACTTTTGGGTGAGATAACTTTATATAAATCAAATGAAAGATGATGTTAATTGCATCCCACTATGGGAATTACAGAGTGTGAGTTGTTCATTGGGGAATTATGATGTAACTTACATGATCCATTTTCCTCTGGAAATGACAGTATGTGAGTTATGCATTGTGGAATGTGCCAGAGAGAGGTGATGCTGATGATGCCATGTCCAATCATTCTTCATTCTGCTCTGGAAATGACAGTCTGTGAGTTGTGCATCGTGGAATGTGCAGAGAGTGGCAATGCTGATGCCATGTCCACTCATTCATTCTGCTCTGGAAATGACAGAATGTGAGTTGTGCATTGTGGAATGCCAGAGAGAGATGATGCTGATCATGCCATGTCCACTCATTCTTCATTCTACTTTGGAAATGACAGGGAGTGAGTTGTGCATTGTAGAATGTGCCAAAAAGTGGTGATGCTGATGATGCCATGTCCACTTATTCTTTATTCTGCTCTGAAAATGGCAGTATGTGAGTTGTGCATTGTGGATTGTGCCAGAGAGAGGTGATGCTGATGATGCCATGTCCACTCTTTCTTCATTCTGCTCTGGAAATGACAGGATGTGAGTTGTGCATTGTGGAATGTGCCAGAAAGTGGTCATGCTGATCATGCCGTGTCTACTCATCCTTTATTCTGCTCTGGAAATGATAGGATGTGAGTTGTGCATTGTGGAATGTGCTAGAGAGTAGTGATGCTGATGATTCCATAACAACTCATTCTTCATTCTGCTCTGGAAATGACAGTATGTGAGTTATTCATTGTGGAATGTGCCAGAGAGTGGACATGCTGATCATGCCATGTCCTTCTGCTCTGGAAATGACAGGGAGTGAGTTGTGCATTGTGAAATGTACCAGAAAGTGGTAATTGATGATGATGATGCCATGTCCACTCATTCTTCACTCTGCTCTGGAAATGACAGTATGTGAGTTGTGCATTGTGGAATGTACCAGTGGGTGGTCATGCTGATCATGACATGTCCTTCTGCTCTGGAAATGATAGGGAGTGAGTTGTGCATTGTGGAATGTACCAGAAAGTGGTGATTGATGCTGATAATGCCATGTCCACTCATTCTGCATTCTGCTCTGGAAATGACAGCTTGTGAGTTGTGCATTGTGGAATGTGCCAGAGAGTGGTTGTGCTGATGATGTCATGTCCACTCATTTTTTATTCTGCTCTGGAAATGACAGGAAGTGAGTTGTGCATTGTGCAATATGCCAGAGAGTGGTGATGCTGATGATGCCATGTCCACTTATTCTTCATTCTGCTCTGGAAAATGACAGGAAGTGAGTTGTGCATTGTGCAATGTGCCAAAGAGTGGTGATGCTGATGATGCCATGTCCACCCATTCTTCATTCTGCTCTGGAAATGACAGGAAGTGAGTTGTGCATTGTGGAATGTGGTAGAGAGTGGAAATGCTGATGCTATGTCCAACTCATTCCTTCTGCTCTGGAAATGACAGTATGTGAGTTGTGTGCATTGTGGAATGTGTCAGAGAGAGGTGATGCTGATGATGCCATGTCCACTCATTCTTCATTCTGCTCTGGAAATGACAGGGAGTGAGTTGTGCATTGTGGAATGTGCCAAAAAGTGGTGATGCTGATCATGCCAATATTATCTACTCTTTCTTCATTCTGCTCTGGAAATGACAGGATGTGAGTTGTGCAATGTGGAATGTGCCAGAGAGTGGTGATGCTGATATGATGCCATATCCACTCATTCTTCATTCTGCTCTGGAAATGACAGGATGTGAGTTGTGTATTGTGGAATGTGCCAGAGAATGGTGATGCTGATAATGTCATGTCCACCCATTCTTCATTCTGCTCTGGAAATGACAGCTTGTGAGTTGTGCATTGTGCAATGTGCCACAGAGTGGTGATGCTGATGATGCCATGTCTACTCATTTCTCATTCTGCTCTGGAAATGACAGCTTGTGAGTTGTGCATTGTGGAATGTATCAGAGAGAGTGGTGATGCTGATGATGCCATGTTCACCCATTCTTCATGTTGCTCTGGAAATGACAGCATGTGAGTTGTGCATTGTGGAATGTACCAGAGAGTGGCAATGCTGATGCCATGTCCACTCATACTTTATTATGCTCTGGAAATGACAGGATGTGAGTTTGCATTGTGGAGTGTGCCAGAGAGAGGTGATGCTGATCATGCCATGTCCACTCATTCTTCATTCTGCTCTGGAAATGACAGGATGTGAGTTGTGCATTGTGGAATGTACCAGAGAGTGGTGATGCTGATGATGCCATCTTTATTAATCTTATTTTCTACTGTGCAAATAACAGTGGGTGAGTTTGCATTATAGAATGATGCAAAATATGGTCCTGGTATTAATACCATGTTTTTATTCTACTTCAAAAATAACAGTCTGTGAGTTATGTATCATATATCTCATAGTAATAATTAAATGCATTCACATCACATTTTTCATCTCACATTTATAGAAGGTATGTTGTTTATTATACATATGTTTTCCAGAAATGATTTAACTTAGTTATGTCTTGGTTTATTTAGCTAGTGAGCTTTCCATTGTTATAAAATCTATTATAATCAACCTTCATCTTTTTGCATTTGATTGATCAGACTGTAAGTTTCTTTCATCATTTACAACATAGTAACAGTAATCTGATAAAATTGTAGAAGGTATGCTTTATCTCACAGAATATAGTAATGAATATTTTCTGATAATGAATATTTTCAATTTTCAATAGGAGGTGAATACCATATTGGTTGTCTTGTATTCCCTGTTTTATTTACTACTTATTACATAATTTAAAGGTTGTAAGTTGTTCTTGCAACTTTAAATTAACAAATCTTATATTTGCTTACACCATTGTTTCATTACCTGCAGAATGTAGGATTTTTATTTTTATTGTGGCATTGTGGCAAAACTTTAATATCTGATCTACAATCTAATTATTTTTAGACTGTAAGTGTTTATCATATAATGACATCATGACCATATCTCATCTTTATTTATAGAAGGTCAATCCCTTTCATAATTTTTCGTTCATAATTTTCATATCATTTATCATCATCAGATTGTTCACAACCAGAGAGTATGCATATTTATTTAATTCCCTCTTTGTGTTGTAACATTTCATTATCCAGTCTAATATGCGTCCAATTCAATCTGTATGCCCTGATACTATGGTAAGTCCATTAATTATTTCACTTTGTATCAAAGTTAAATTGAAGACCATAGACCACTCCTGGTACATGGCAGCAGACTCTCCTAACTAGTATTGGTATCTTTTTTTTTCTCTTCTAAAGATGCTTGTTAAGAGAGACCGTTGCTTTATAGATATACTGCTTATTCTGGAGCATTCTTTCTATCTCTTCCATGAAAAAGATCCTCAGGCACTCAAATCTGCTGCTGAAAAGTACAAGACATCCAATATACCTGCAAAGGTGAAATCAGCCATGGATGAAGTTTTCAATAAATTTGGAAAAGCATCTAAGAATGAAAAGATTGAGATGATCTTGAATGTTGTTCTTCAGAATCGGATTAGTATGTAAAGCATTTCACATCTTTGATTTTTCATTTGACAACTGAGTACATTTGTAGCAATTGAATGAAGTTCTTCTCATGACAGTCAGAACAAGTGGTTTCAGAAAGAAAAGATGGAACAAAAAAAAAGAAGGAAAATGATCTTAACAACAAAAAAACCATAGAAATGTGTCAAGCCTTGCATGCACCAGTTACTATCATAGATTTTTGTATGAAGACATACAGCAAAAATGCTGTACAATAAATCATTATGTGATGTATTGAAGATCTGTAAGGTAGTTCAAATTCTGATATTTACCTCTGGAGAGAGATAAACAGCAGCCCAAAAAAAACAAGATTGCCCCCAAATTTTGAAAACTTGAACTAGGATCCACCAATTGGCAATGAATTGGAAAGGGGGAGTTGCATGGTGAGAGCATGGAAACATGTACTACAGAAGTATTCAAGACATCTCAGTGCCCAACTGATTGATCACTACTAGTAACTGTAAACAATGTAGAGTCTAGGACAGTCAGTGGTTCACCCAATCACCCACAGGCCAGTACTGTACAATGTACAATATATTTGAACATCATATGCTCCAGGGAATCCTCAATAGAGTGGCAGCCAATTTAAATCAAGCCAATTATACTATGCTCCACCTGACAAGTTAGTCCTATCATACCTAGTTGCTGTCAATCTGTACTATACATGGGTAAAGTAACATGCATGTCTCTGAGAAAAGAAAGGAGGGTGAAGAGGAAGGTCTTTGTAATGACAACAGTCGATAGGCTGGCCAACAAGGGCGCATCCATCCTTCATATATATGTAGTGCAGGCTGTGCAGCTAGCGCCTCAAGGAAAGGGAACTTAACAACTTGATTCCACCCACTCTGTCCTCATCTCACCCAGCAGAGATTCTGCTCTGGGGGGCCCGCAGCCCGCCAGGACAACCATCGACGCAGTGAGACAAATCGACCGGTGGCGGGACAGTCCCAGCACCGACAACTGCACCATCCCTGTCATTCCGTTGTCAGAGAATAGAAGAAACAGACCAGACCAGCCGATCCTCTCACCCTCCAAGACATCTCGTCGGACGGAAACGGACACCACTTTGCGCGTACGAACTCGAAATTTCAACGACGACAAAACCACTGTCGTGTCGCCCGACGGTACGCGCACACATGCGCGAGATCGAGCGATTACTATGGGGCATGTCGATTCTAGCGTCCAGGGACCATGTCGTTCATTGACCGCGGTGACGGCGACGAATGCGTATCAGAGAGGAGCGGGGGGCACCGGACGCAAGAACCCGACACATTTGCCTCCGACGATCCTCTTGAGGACCCCCATGTCGATCTACTTCCCCTCACTGCGCTCGTAGCTCATTCCCGTCTTTAGAGGCTCCCCCTCGTTGTTGTTCATTTACTTGAACCTTTGGCGCCCATGTGTCACGCTGGGGCCCGATGACCGTGTGTCTTGTCGCTCTCGCCATCCTCATGTTGCATGCGCCTCCTAGACTTAGACTTGGCTTGAGGGACCTCGACAAAAGTTTGATCGTCGTCTGTATGTGGATTTTAGTCCGCGAAAAGACGTGTGGAATATCGCCTGCATGCCTGAAGAGAGCACCTCCACCACTTTCTTGATGGTCTTTGGTTTAGTTTTAGTTGTAATTTTTGGTTTCGGTTTCGCATTTGAGTCAGAGGTAGATGGAGCAGTATGGTTGTTACGTTGTTTGCCTTTTCCTTTAGACGTTGGCTTGGAGGTGATTCCTCCACATCGACGTCTGTACCTGTGGTGAAGACAACTCTGACAGCATCGGACAAACAAGTGGAACATAGACCCACGTGGTGCTTTCTTGCTACTCTTTGCTGACTTGCCGCGGTGTTTCGTTGTAGGTTTAGTGGCCTCCACCTGAAAGTGATGAAAAACAGGTCTATGTGTCAAATCAAACTGGAGGGAGCAGATCTTACCTTCCGGTTCGATAGTCCTCGATGTACGCTTCCGAGACGCTGGCTGCTTCGGTTTGGAACGCCCTATATGCGTGTCCAGAACACGAAAGGAGACAAGTAATACAACAACAAACCAGCTACAGGCTGATTTTCCTCCCGAGAGGGTGTGGAATTCACCGTTCACGGCACGCGCGAGGAGGATATCTACCAGCGGGTTGGAGTTGGACGGCACGAACGCCCTGTCGTGTTGGAGTATACGTTAATCCTCGACGTGACGCACGAACGAGACAGACAACAGGAACCCACCGCGATCGCGGAAGCACGCTTGTTGTCGCTTCAGACGCTCTGCTCTGCGGACGAGAGCATCGAGAAGGTTGAATGAATGCACGTCATATTTGGCCACGCGAGCAGGTTCCGAGTCTTGAACGCTTCGAGTCGTCACGCGTCATGGGAGAGTCTTGTATTGAGTCTGTCTTCAAGTTCTGGAGAACTGCGCGGTACGACGTGAAATATTGTTGTCCAGGTCGAAACAGATGCAAGACTGTACCAAGCGAGTTGGTGCCTCATCGATGAGGTTGCAGTGGAAAGGAGGCTCCTTACTAGCAAGGCGCTAGCCGCGGTAACGACCGCGATAATGATGTTGACCGCTCGGGCTAGAACCCTCTCCGATGGGCCTACTGGTATTTCCTCGTTCCCATTTGGTGAGTCGTGACATGCCAGAGCTAGATACCACGGCGGTCCCCTCTCCCAGAAAGGCGAGTTCTCACGAAGCGGCGCCGTGGCCCACGAGTGTTCACGTCAGGGATTATATACGGAAAAGCTATGAAACGAATAAAGCCCCAGTGGGCCAGGTTGTGATGACGAAAAGATTCATCCGTAGGCCGCCGTTATGTAGCTCTGAGTGTA